>PVKE010003850.1:0-58647 GCA_004027555.1 Craseonycteris thonglongyai
CATTGAAAGCGAAATGGACTTTGTTGATATCACATCTGCATATCAAGTCTCTCGTGCACTTCCCATATATGAGGAAAATGCTAGGTAACAATGAATTAAATGTGTCATTATTTATTGAGACCCTGCAAGTGCTTCAAAAACAGTTTGAAGAGAGATTTCTGCAGTTTACAAGTATCGAGCCAATTGTCTCCTTCTGTATCAATCCTTTTACTTGCCAAATAAATGTAGTAGAACTAGCCACATGTATTGCAGACCTTGTTCAAGGGAAAGCAGAAGAACTAGAGTTAGACATTTTGAACCTTAAGAACGATATTTTGCTAAAATCCTTAATATCAGAGGACTTATGGAACATAGTCGACAAAGAAAGGTTCCCATTTTTAAAAAAAGCGGCATATAAAATCAAATCGTTTTTCGGGTATGTATTTATGCGAATCTTTGTTTTCAAACATGAATTTAATAAAATCACGATATAGATCTCGACTTACTGATGAGCATCTTAATAGTTGTTTGCTAACAGGGTTGTCGTCATACTCTCCTAATTACAAGGCACTGGCCAATGAAATGCAATGCCAAAGATCACACTGACAGATTGGTTTTTTTTATGTTTTCTTTTATGTTTTTTTAAATGATTTTATTATACGTGTGTTTTTTACTTACTTTGTATTACGTTTTGTATATATGTTTCTTTATGTGTATATAATTTGTACAATAAATTTATTATTTTAAAATTATTTTTGTTTATTATTTTTTATTCTTGTTCAATAATAAATATCCTTAGAAATAGCTGGTGCCCGCCGCCCTACCGATATTTTAGAATGCGCCCTAGGGTATAAAAAGGTTGGGAACCCCTGTCCTAGGGGCATGAATCTGTTCCCAGGGGGGTGGGGGAGCTGTGAAGCCTAGGGAGTGCTGGCCTCAGCGATCTTACTAAAGGCCAGCGATCTTGCTGAAGGCCAGTGATCTTGCTAATGGCCAGCAATCTTGCTAAAGGCCAGTGATCTTGCTAATGGCCAGCAATCTTGCTAAAGGCCAGTGATCTTGCTAAAGTCTGGCCAACCTGGTCCCCATACTCACCACATTTTCACTTCAATAAGGTCACTATGGTTACCGAGGACTTTCCTGACTACCTAACTTATTTAACTATCCTGCCTCAAAATAACTTAAAACTTTTCAAAATAATGGCACAAGCTGAATAAAATGTCTCTGCCTTTTTTGTGATCTTTAATTTAGCATCTGCGTTTCTTTTTTAAGGTTTATTTTAGTGTTTTGAAAAGAAGGTGAGAGAGAGAGGGAGAGAAGGGTGGAGGGCCCAGAGCAGTCTCCATAGTTATACATCATTAGTTGTGACACGGTTTCATTCCACATTGGTGGATGTGGGGCTGTGCAGGGTGGGAACCCAACCGGGGCCACCCACAACCAAGCCATTCAGGTGGTTACCAGTTTCACAGCAGTTCAGCGTATGGGGTTTGCGTGGGCGTGGCCTGGAATTGAACCCTGGACCTTGTGATTGTGAAGCAAGAGCTCAACCGCTGAGCTATCCTGGCATCCCTAGACCCTGCATTTTTTTTTTTTAGGGGAGAGTGCGAACGTAGTCCCCCACTACCACAAATTATGCAATCGAGTTTCCCACATTTGGGGAAATCGCAGGGGTCAGCACATCTGGAGTGCAATGGATAAACCTTGCCCTGGGAAAACCACCTTCGTGATCATGGTATCTCCCCTGCCAGGTAAGTATAAACCCTGTATTTTATGATGACTTTTTTTTTTTTAAAGATTTATTTTTATTGTTTTTGACAGAGAGAGAAATAGAGAGAAAGAGAGAGAGATACAGAGACAGAGAGAAGGGAGAGGGCCCAGAACAGTCTCCATAGTTGCACATCATTGGTTTTTCCACATAGTTTCATTCCACAGGTGGGCGCGGGGCTGCACAGGGCAGGAACTGGTCCAGGGTCTCACCCTGGTGAGGACTGAACTGGGGGCACTCCCCAGTTCAGCATATGGGTCCACACGGGCTGGGGCCGGGATTCGATCCTCAGTCCCTGGAGCTGCAAAGTGAGCTCTTAACCCACTGAGCCATCCCGGCTTCCCAATTATGACAACTTTCTAAACATAAACTTATAGGGAAAACCGGGATGGCTATGCGGGTTAAGTGTTCACTTTGCAGCCCCAGGGACCTAGGATTGAGTACCGGCTCCGGCCCAGGCGGACCCACATGCTGAGCTGGGGTGTGCTTCCCGAATGCAGTGAGGCCCCCAGTTCAGTTAAAAAAATAAAAAAAAGAATATTATTTATTAAATATATATTTATTTATTTATTTATTTATTTTTGACAGAGAGAGAAAGATAGATACAGAGGCAGAGAGAGAACTGAACTGGGGGAGGTCCCCGTTCAGCACATGGTTCCGCACAGCCCGGGGCGGGGATTCGATCCTCGGTCCCCGGCGCTACAAAGTGAGCGCCCAACCCACTGAGCCATCCCGGCTTCCCCGAATATTATTTAAACATGAACTTATAACCTGACTTCCAAAACATGATCTAACTAGATCTTGCTTTTGCTCCAATTTTATTCATTTCTCTGTCTATTCTACCACCAACCTTCAATCCCATCCTCATTCACTGGCATGTAGTACAGTGGTACCTTGGTACTCATTAATTGGTTCCCGGTGGAATGACAAGTACCAAAAATGCTGAGTACCAAACAAATTTTTCACATAAGGAGTAATGTAAATAAATGTAATACATTTCCAAAACAATAATACACAAAATGACCACAGAAGCTAAAATAAGACCGCAAGGGGATGTGCACAGGGCAAGAGCTACGTGTGATGAACACATGATCCCTTGTGTCCACTGGAAAGGGTATTGAGTCATGAAGCTATGGTCGCCAACAAGTTCTAGATTGCATAACGAGTACCAAACAAGCGACAACTACCAGGACAAAATTTTCATGTCAAAAGTGTCAAGTACTAAATTCAATGAATTTTAACAGTTGAGCACCATGGTATGACTGAATGTGAAAGTGATCTAGTTGAGGAAAAACATAGGTCAAAGGGCATTTTTGTTTCTCGATTCCCAGGGAAGTTTTCTTTACAGAGGGAAGTGTAAATAGGAAGGATAGGTGAAATGCAAGGTATTTTTTTTTAATTTCCCCTTTTTAAGGGGAAGCACTGAAATGTGATACAGATTGTAAAGTTTAAAAAACATTACCGCAGAATTTTTTCCCTATCAAGAGAACAGTCCACCTAGAAAAGAGTAATTAAAAGAGCTTATCACCACTTCCAAATCTGTGCTTCTGTGATATTGTAATTCTCTGCCAGTGGATAATAGAATATACAATAGTTATGGTACTTAACCATATAGTAACAAAAAAACTGCTCCTGTTTATGTCAGCTGTCCCAACAACTGTTTCAATACCACAGGGATGATGTGCTACTTTCAGGCAAGTAGGTATTCAAAATTTAAGATTGTAAATTCTCCTTAAAAATTGGAGGTTTTTGTTCACACATTAGTTAGGTAATACTAATGGCAGATAAAATTATAAAAAATGTTTCACTAATTACTGAAGATGCAAAATGAATTTGATATTTTGTAGCAATGCTGTATTAAGCCCAGATACAGTTAAAACATACTATTTTCAAATTGTTTCCTCTTAGTCTTAAACCAACTCAGCAATTACTAGTAGCAATTTCTTATCTCCTATTGTTTCTAAAAAGCTTATCACAAATGACTGTGAATTTGAGAAATTTCAGCGAAAGAGCAAAAAGATGTAATAGTGTGCCTCTTCTCTAGCAACTTGCTCTCAGATCCATTCCTTGCCCTTGCCTTACACTGTTCTTTATGACAAGAACTTACTTTTCCCAAACTCCTGTGCCAGACTTCCCCCTAGGTTTGTTCATTGAGAAGCACTGGTGAAGGTTAGAGGAGAGGAAGGGGCAGGCAGGGATTTCTCCCCTTTCTGTGGGGTGGCTGTCTCGTAGATAGCTCCAGATCCCAGGGAACAGCCAGCGCCTCCCTCCCAGGATACTGCTCCCACCAGACAGCCGCCCCCAGGCTCTGAGGTTGCCATCTCCTCCCACCCTTCCCTCAGCACTCACTGATACAGCACAGTGGAGCTCTTTGTAAAACGCTCTTCTAACCATTCAGGTATGTCATTCATCCAGTCTGAAGACTAGCACGTCAGTTTTATCTATGACCAGACATGCCCAGATTTAGTCATATTTTCTACCAACAACAGTCCCCCCCCCCCATCTTGATTATCCTGGTCTGATGCCAGAAAATCCCATTTCGCAAACTTGTTTTGCACTGTCTACGTTGCCTTCCTTTTACAATTTCTTGGGAAGACAAAAGTTTAGCATTCAGTCATAAATCTGTATTTCAGCCAAATTAAAATATGATTCAGGAGTTAAACTAGGTTTTATTTAGCCTCGAAAAGCCATGGGTATTGCTTCTTTACAAAAGATTTTAAGGGAAACCTACACCCTCTTTTTTTGTAGGTTTTTGTTTTTGATATATATCATGCTGTTCCAGGTTTTTTTTCAATACAGAAAAAAGGAAATAATAGTATAATAAATCTACATATAATCTTTGCCTGGATTCATCACTTGTTAACATTTTTTTCTTTCTCTCTGAACCATTTGAAAGGAACTTGCGGGCTTCATGACATTTCACTCCTGAACAGTTAAACATGCATTCTCCTACATGACCTATTATACCATATTTATGGACAAGAAATGTGGACAATAAAGGGGTGTTGTAATACATCATAAATTTCTACTGGGCAGGTCAAGGTGGGTAATCACACTCCGGGCCTGCATAACTTCTTTTAAGATTTATTATTTTGAGAGAGAGAGAGAAAGAAGTGGGGAGGGTCCAGAACAGTCTCCATAGTTGTACATCATTAGTTGTGATATGCTTTCATTCCACACCAAGTGGATGTGAGGCTGCATGGGGTGGGAATCAAACCTGGGGCCTCCCACATGGGAGGCAAGAACTTTCGCTGCTGAGCGGTTACCAATTGCACCACAGTTCAGCATATGGGGTTTGCACGGGCCAGGGCAGGGAATTGAACCCCGGACCTCGCTATCAGTGAGGCAAGCACTCAACTGCTGAGCTATCCCAACATCCCTGTATAACTTAGTGACAGGTTTTGAGCCAGCCCTGTCCATTGTTCTTGTATACCTAGTTTAACACACTTTAGTAATGCCAAAACTAACATCCCTCAAAGGTGAAGTAAGTCACCCTTAAGAAAACACATACTCTCATAATCCAAACCAATGCTTTCTCTCACCCTAATGTAATCTTCCTTACATTCCCTCTTTAATTTCAGATGTGTAAATAAACCAAAAAATGTATTCCCTGACGTATTTGAAATCTTGCTTCCTGGCATATGTCTGTCAGTTTTGGCTCAAATAAATTCATAAAAATTCTCTACATGTTTGGATGTTTCTTATGCCCACAGAAATTTAATAATATAGTCCATTCTAGTTTCCTGAATTGTGCAAAAAATATTGTTGATAGCTTTTTTTCCTCAATAAATCTGTTTTGTTTCATTTTTAATAAAAAGAGAATCATAAAATGTATTTGAAAATCCATAATTATAATGGGACATTTTTAAGTTACATTTTCAGGAAATGAAAAACAATCTTTGTTGGCATATAAGAACTTAGAAAACAGTATATAAAATATTTTTATGAAACACACAGAAGTGTTCATTTGACAAAGAAAAAAGATTTCACATTGGAAACATACTAAGGGATTATATTCAGCTACAAGTAACAGGAAACACCTAGTCTCCCTGACAAAAGGCAAGTGCTTATTCTCACATGGAAGGGCTGGGCCAAGGCAGCCACAGTACCTGGACCATGTAGATGTTGTGGTGAATCAGGAAAGCCTGCTCACTAGCACTATTAGCTGCACAAGGTGTTTCCTATACAGATCAGACCTTATATGGATGTACTCTAGACAAGAGGGGAATCCTATGTAAGCATAAAAGTCAGACTCAAGTTTTCTGGTGGACACAAGAGGGCTTACAGAAATTTCCAAATTCTAATGGATCTTTGATGTGGATCTTGTGAAGAAAACAGTGGAAAGCTACACCTCTCAGAAAATAAATATCAAGTAGTTGGTGATGGTTTTCAGGATAGTCTTGGTTGGAAGGTCAAAGAGTCTGGATTAAGGGTTGGAAGATGGTGTTCCCGTAGCTACTATGTATCTGTCTGTCTGAAGGGGAGCTCCAAAGTCTTACTACCGGTACTACTTTCTCCATTTTTGCCTTCCAAATCTCATGCAAGTATAGCTACTAATGAATTCTAACATGGAATCACAAAGCAGTTGGATTTTGGAAAAATCAAGTTCTGATATTACCCACAGGGGAGAATATATCCAACTCTAGATTTTGTTGACCTATCACAAGTCACTCTTCTTAAACCAAAATCTATTCACTTACCAGTCAGAAGGAAGGACAAAAAAGCAAAAGCCCAAATATAAAAATAATGTACATAAAACTCTATTCATAAACTTGCCTTACATAAAATTTATTACAACTATGTGTTTAAAAATGTGTAAAATAGAAAAAGGAGCCTTAATACAGAACAAATAAAAGATTATAAAAAGATATTTAGCCTAACTGCATATAAAAAATATATACTTCAATTCACCCATCGATCTAATAGGCTTCAAAATGGAGAGAAGATATTAAACATTTTAAGGAAAAAGCACTACCTATTAATCTTACGTATTATTGTTGAAAGACAATTATCAGATTATCTCACATATTCACTTCTGAAAGTAATTAGTAGAAAGCCACAGTCCAGTGATGTTACTACCATGGAGCCATTGAAACTATATTTTTTTCACCAGTGCCCTCAAGCTATTGGCTGAAATTTCTACTTAAAAAAAAAGTTAGCCTTCCTGTGTTAGTAACAGAAAGAATTATACATTTCAAAAGCCAGGTAGGGGTGAAGGGTGAGGAATAGCTGGAAATATAAAATAAATCTACAAAGCCAATGAAAGAAAATAAAAGCAAATAGCCCAAACTAAAAGGTGCTATCAACAGCAGTCACTAGAAAAAAAAAAGGAAGAAAAACCCATGTCAAATAAAATAAGCAGCTTAAGTTATAAAGAATAAGAGACTGAAAGCACACTTTGAAATATGAAATAACTATTTTCACCACTCTAATCCTTCTTTAAGCTCTGTATTTTATTCTTTAGTCATTAGCCCTAAATTAATGAAAACAAATACTTCATAAGAGAAAGCTGAAGTGAATTAATCTTTTAGCTTTCAGCTAAACTGAGATGAGGCTAGAGAGTTTATCAGCATTTAATGGATACATTTTTTAATAAGTATGAGATTGAGTTAATATCTCAGTCAAATTATTTTTAATATGCATGATGACAGAGTCTTAATCCAATAAACATTAGGTTCTTTGAACAAACATGACTTTAAAGATTTATTTTTATTATTTTTTGACAGAGAGAGAGAGACAGACAGAGAGAGACAGAGAGAAGGGGGAGGGCCAAAAGCAATCTCCATAGTTGACAGCATTCGTTTTCCATATAGTTTCACTCCACAGGTGGGCACAGGGCTGTGCAGGGCAGGAACTGGGCCAGGAGCCTCCCTCATAGGTCCTGGCAAGAACTGAACTGGGGGCACACCCCAGTTCAGCATGTGGTTCTGCCTGGGATTTGATCCTCGGGATTCAATCCTCGGGCTCCAAGGCAGCAAAGCAAGTGCTTAACCCGCTGAGCCATCCCAGCTTCCCCCAAACATGACTTTAATAAAGCATTTATTTTCAGTCTTCCAGGAGCAAAACTCATTGATCAAAGCCATGACTAAAATTTTTATCCTTTACAATTTACAACTTCATACATTTTCAATGTAAAGGGAACCAAAATTTTGCCACCATGAATCTGCTTTGGGATATTGATTTTAAGACAGAAAAACCTGCCTTAGGAGCCTTGGCTAAATCACCTTAAGAATCTTTACCTTAGCCTTAATCAGGAAGACTCTAGGCCTGTTGACTAGACACCCACTATGTCCCATTGTTTCTGAGTTGCCCAGCAAGAATTCTCCTGCCCTGTATCTCCCTCTCTTCCTCAACTACCTGTAAATAGCTCAATTCTGAAACCTAATACCCCATCTCCCCCATTTTCTTCTTTATTCAAAATGTCACACATACCCAATAGTGCCTGTCTTTGGAATTTTCATGCCTATGTGAATTCCCCATGCACATGTATTAAAACTTTGATTTTTCTTATGTTACTCTGTGTCTGTTAATTTTATTATTAGCCCAGCTAGAAGAACTTAGAAGGTGGGAAGAAAAGCATTAATCATTTTAGCCCCCATAAATGTTGGGGTAGTCCAGTAATATCCAAAATTTTCCCATTTATAATGTTCAACAAATGTCAAATACTAATAGAAAACCTTTAAAATTAGAATGTGACTGTATATAGCAAAAGGGATAAAAGTAAAAGGAAGTCTTCACTTGCTAAAAAGTTCTTTTGCTAATGGCATTAGGAATGTTTTCTAAAATAATTTTAATAATAGATTCAGGATTATAATATTTAGTTGCATATCTTTCAATTTACTGACAAAAAAAGTACAAATATGATATACTATAGAATTAGAGCAGTATTTCTCAACTTAAATGCATTTATCTAATCAATTCAATACAGAAGGTTTATCATACAAGTACCACACGCTTGCACAATGCCAATTAAAAAGAATATTTGTTGTTTAGTGTGGTAATTAAATATTTCAAATATTTTAATGTTTTCTTTATTTCTTAGTAGCCCTTTCTTCAACTTTTTTCTCTTTCATAAAGATGTCATGAGACACACAGCAACAATGAATGATAAAGGTATCCAACTTAGGATTCCTCTGGGCTATTAGTTTCTTAATTTTCACAATTATGGTTATCTATGTATCATGTATTTCATAACTGCCAATTTTAAATGCCAACTCTAAACAAAATTGACTTGACAAATTTATTGTACTCTCTAAAGCGTTCCTTCAAGTGAGGTATTGAGTTATTTTAGAATCTTTGATAGTACAAATAAATTTTTTTTCAGTGACCAAACATAAGAAACTATAATAAAGGATGTATGGAAATAAAATTATTTAAATGCTAGAATGAATCCTTCAAAGAAAAGAAATAACGTTAGCACATTGTAAAGAGAAGAGGACCAACAATAACTATAATTTACTAAATGTTTTTCTATATGCCAGGCACTATGTTAAACTTATTACATTAATTAATTTCATTTATTGTTCACAAAAATCCCTATGAGATAAGCATTATTACCTAATCCAAGGTTACACAACCCACAAGTAACAGTGCTAGTAATCGAATCTATTACTCATCTTAAAGCTTATCTCCTAACCACCAAACATACTGCCTTCGACACATGTATTGGAGATTAAATTCTGTAAACATAATGTAATTGCTCTTAGAGACACAGGATATAGAGAGTAAGATTTTAATACTTTAAAAATCAAAATGGCCTGTGTAGACCCATATGCTGAACTGGGGATTTCCCCCCATTCAGTTCTCCCTCTGTCTCTGTATCTCTCTCTTTCTCTCTGTCAAAACAACAACAACAACAACAACAACAAAAAACCAATTTAAATATTTATTTATTTATTTTTATTGCTTTTTGACAGAGAAAGAGAGAGATACAGAGACAGAGAGAGAACTGAACTGGGGGAGCTCCCAGTTCAGCACATGGTTCCGCACGGGCCGGGGCCGGGATTCGATCCCTGGTCCCCGGCGCTGCAAAGTGAGCGCTTAACCCACTGAGCCATCCCGGCTTCCCCCAAAAAACCAATTTAAAAATAAAAAAATTTAGGGGAAGCCGGGATGGCTCAGTGGGTTAAGTGCTCACTTTGCAGCGCCAGGGACCAAGGATCGAATCCCGGCCCCGGCCCGTGCGGACCCATGTGCTGAACTGGGGAGTTCCCCCAGTTCAGTTCTCTCTCTGTCTCTGTATCTCTCTCTCTGTGTCAAAAACAATAAACAATTAAAAGAAAAAACAATAAAAATAAATCTTAAAAAAAATTAAAAAAATAAAAAAATCAAAATGGAAACAGGGAAGAAAATTGGGAAGGTCCTGGACAAAACTGTCTCTAAATGAATCCCAAAATCTATTCAGAAATTCTTAGCACTTGTCTTAATATAGGGAAGGGGCATGAGAACTATTTTTACAAAAGAAGGAACAAGGCGGTTGGATTCCCAGCCTGCTGCCTACCTGCTCCAAGCCACATAACTCAGGCAGATATTAATCAACCACGCAGACCAGACCTTCTGAAGCCTGTTGAGCAAAGAAATTCCACTGTTATGGCCCTTACAGTAATTAAACCTAATACTACAAACTAGCCACAGGGTATATCTTACAAAAGATAAAGGTAAACCTGCCTCTAGGCTTGTACCTTGCATAAGTTCCCCATACCAAGAAATTTTCCATGAAAACCAGAAGCGTACCGGTATGTAAATTCTACCCTGACAGAGAGGAGATCTCTCTTCCATTAGTGACTAGAGACCACCACTCTGTTTGTGAGGTAGCCTTTCTTTTCTTTCTGCTAAATAAACTTACTTTCACTTTAAACTGTGTATCAGCTCATGTTTGAATTCTTTCCTATGTGAAGCCAAGAACCTTCCTGGCCCAGGGCTTGAGTCTGGTATCTTATGCAACAATACCTGCGTTTGGCAAAGTATTAATAAAATAACTAGTTTGTGAGAAAGCAATAAAGCCATGAAAAAAGCTATTGGTATTGAAATTGTGGAGCCATTAATCTGGAAAATTTATGAATTATTTTGTGTAACTCATAAAAGTCATGTTACATATTGTTGCAATACATGACTTTCTTCAGAAATTCTGTCAACTGAGCTGATCTTTGAACTATAATACTGAGTACTTTCTAGACCTATGCACTGAGATGTTTCATGTATCAAAAACAGGATAATAATTTCTTAGCAATGATTCCAAAGTTTAAGAATTTCAAACATGAGTGCGTACTAAGGATCTAAAACTATTTTTATGAACAATAAATACAACACACTGGACATGACTAGCCACTTTAGTACTGGTCGTGAATTATGTCATAGTTTTGTTTGTTTGTTTGTTTTTAAGATTCATTTTTATTGTTTTTGACAGAGAGAGAAAGAGAAGGGTGAGGGCCCAGAGTAGTTTCTATAGCTGTAAGTCAATAGTGTTTGACATAGTTTCACTCCACAGATGGGTGTGGAGCTGTGAAGGGCAGAAACCTGGCTGGTGGCCTTCCCCACATGGGAAGCATGCCTGGGGCAGGAGCTGAACCAGGGGCCTCCCACATGGGAAGCTCGCCCTGACAAGAACCGAACTGGGAGCACACCCCAGTTCAGCATATGGGTCCGCATGGGCCGTGATAATCCTGGGACCCTAGTGCTGCAAGATGAGCGCTCAACCTGCTGAGCCATCCGGCCTCCTTAACTGTGTCATAGTTATAGTATTTTTTTCTACCCAGTAAACATTTCCTCTCTGTTTTCTTTTGGGTACTCCATTTTTTGTGGTCCATATTGAGCTAATTCATACCGCCTATCCACCAGGCATACACTTCTATAGATACCACCCACCACCACCACCATCACTTTAGGATTAAAGAGATGATGCAGACCTAGTTAGATACTGCATACCTGTGGCAGCAGGGATTGGCAGTGAGAAGGGACCATGCAGGGATAATCGCAGTCCTCTTTGGGACATATGGTAACAATGTTGAAGAAAAGGCATACTTTCTAGGATTGCCAGCTTGGAGAAAATATAAGCTTAGAGCTGCAGTTGGCCATCTTTGTCACCATTTGGAGAAAATCTGTAAGAGAATAGAGCCAAAAACATGGATAAGAAAATGCTGAGAGTGGGTGTGGGATAGAATTCCAATGACATCATTTGAGACTGTGAATCTAGCAATAGTTGAAGCTGGAAGCAATCTTGTATTTCCCAGTTATACGGCCAATAGAAGCCCTTTGTGTTTAAACTGTTTTGAGTTGGGTTTCTGCTACTTGCAAATAAAAGAGAACTTTGACCATATGAATGTATCCTATAAATTCATGAATACCCAGATATTACTAAAACCCCTGGTTTAGTAATTTTTACTAAAATCCCTTGCACAGCAGGGACCTATATAAGCTCTGGCAAAGATATTACAGCCTTTGCTTAGGTATGATGAAGAACGACTCTATCATGAGGATCCTAATTTTTAAAATTTATAGTGTTTTTTTTTAATTTTGAAATGTATCATGTATACAAAATGCCACAACAATATATTTGCACAACCTAGAGAATACTAATAAAAGGAACATCTATATATGAGAGCTATCTGGAAAGTATTTAGCCATGTACAATGAAAAATAAAGGCAGTTATGGCTGGACTTTTTTCCGGACATCCCTCGTATACCAACCCCCAGGTTAAGAAACAGGAAATCGCCAGTACTTTAGAAACCCACTTTGTGCCCTTCCACCATCACCTTAGAGGTAACCACAATATATTCTTTTGGGTCTGTTTCTTTTATCTCTATACTAATGAAATTATATTGTGTTTTACTTCTGTGATTTGCATTTTTTCTCTCAAAATTTTAGTTTTGACAATCATCTATGTTGCTGTGTAGAATAAGTTAATTCATTCTTCACCCCTGTGAAATATTCTGTAGAGTATTCCATTGTGGTAATGTAGAACAATTTGTCTACTGTTGAAGGACATTTGGGTTTCCCACTTTTGCTATTACACACAATGCTTCTATGAATATTCTTGTATGTGCTCCTAAGGCACACGTGCAAGAGATATTTAAGGTGTACATACTCAGGAGTGAAAGGGGTAGGTTGTTGGGTATGTTTGTTTTTTTGTTTTTAATAAAATGCCAAATTATTTTCCAAAGTGGTTATACCAATTTAGGCTCCTATCAGCAATGTATCAAAGTTCTGATTGGTCCATATACCCTTTATACCCTTGTCATTTCCTGGTATTAACAAACTCTATTTTTTTTGCCAATCTGATTATGAATAGATATTTCTGGTTTAATATTTTTTTTAATTGTTAAATTTATTGGGGTGACATTGGTTGGTGAAAATTACATAGGCTCCTGGTGTACAATTCTACATTACATTGTCTGTGTGTCACATTTTGTACTCACTCCCCAGTCAGTGCTTCCATCACCATATATTTGACGCCCCCTCCTCCTTCCCCCACCCCTTCCTCTGGTTTAACTTTTCATTTCCCTGATTACTAAAGAGTTTGAACAGATTTTTACATGGTTTCTTCTTTGGCAAAATGCCTGTTTGTGTCTTGGATCTACTTTTTTGTTCTCAATTTAAATCTATTGAATTGCTCCATATTCTCCTTTGTGGTTTTTCTATCCAATTTAAAAAATCTTTCTCTACCTCTAACATAATAAATATATTTTTCTGCATATCATTTAACAAGCTTGAGTTTTGCCTTTCACTTTTAGGTCTCTGTCTACTTATAATTTGCTTTTGTGTATAGTATGAAGTTGTGATCCAATGCTTTCCCATACAGATTCACAATGGCCTCAGTGTTCTTTACTGAATGCTCATTCTTTTCATGATGATCTGCAATGGCCATTATGCTTTAAGGTTGCTTTGTTTGTTGGTTTGGTCTTTATTCTACTCCACCGGTCTGTGTTTACAAGTGCCTGCCAACTGTACTTTGCCTTACTTAGTATATAGCTCTATAAGTCTTGTTATCTGGTAGGTCAAGTCATCTTACCCTGTTCTCCTTTTACCAGTGTGCCTTGGCTATCTTTAGTCATTTTTCTTACATATATATTTTTGAATTAGGTATTAGGTTCCACTTAAAATAAAACCTGTCTAGTTTTAAATTTTAATTTAATTGAATCTGTAGATAAATTTAGGGAGAACTAAAACTACAACTACTAGACATTTATCTAATAACATGACATTGATTTAATTAAAACTTAAATGTCTTTCATAACATTTTATAATTTCCTTCATAAATGGATTGTAATGTTTAATTAAAATTATTCTTGGGTACTTTTTTTCCTGTTGCCGTTAAAAATAGTATTTTTTTTTTTTAAACTACATCTCCTAACTGACATTGGTTGTTGATATTTTGCTGTTGAAATGCAACTGACTTTTGTATATTGATTTTTATACAATCTTGCTAATATTTTATTAATTTCAAATTTTTATTTCTAGATTTAAAAAAATGTATACAATTTTATCATCTATAAATAATAACAGTTTTGTTTCTTCCTCCCCTATCTTCCATTGTATTGGAAGTGATTAAAATTTCCAATACAGTGTTCAAGAAAAGTGATAATAATGGATATCTTTTATTTGTTCCTGATCTTAAAGAAAATATTTGATATTACTCTTAAGTAAAATGTTTGGTATAGGTTTATTGTGGATAACTTTTATCAGGTTAAGAAAGTTCCACTGTATTCCTAATTTTAAAAAACTTTATTGTGAATGGATGCTAAATTGTATTGAATATTTATCCTTCCTCTACTGAAATGATCATGTTTTTTTCCTTAGATCCATTAATGTGGTAAATTACATTAATGGATTGTCTATTATTAAATCAATCTTGTATTCCTAGGATAAATCCAATGTGCTAGTGTTTTTTAAATATTTATTTTTATTGTTTTTGACAGAGAGAGAGAGAGCAATACAGAGACAGAGACAGAGAGAAGGGGGAAGGCACAGAACAGTCTCCATAGTTGCACATCATTGGTTTTTCCACATACTTTCATTCCACAGGTGGGCTTGGGGATGCACAGGGCAGGAACCGGGCCAGGGTCTCGCCCCAGAGAGAACCGAACTGGGGGCACTCCCCAGTTCAGCATATGGGTCCGCACGGGCTAGGGCTGGGATTTGATCCTTGGTCCCTGGAGCTGCAAAGTGAGCGCCTAACCCACTGAGCCATCCCGGCTTCCCCGCAATGTGCTATGTAGTAGTACCATAGTAGTATTTTTAATGCATTTTTGGATCTGATTTGCTAATGTTTTATTTAGAATATCCACTTTTCATTTCATGAGTGTAAATAGCCAGTTTTTCCTTTCTTGTACTGTCCTTTTCTGATTTTGGTTATCAAGGCCACAGTGATCTGATTAAATTTTACCCTAAAAAATGGTATATCTATAAACTATATCAGCTCTTGGGTCACCAAATAATAGAATAGTAAATTAAGTTATAGTACACAGCCCCAAGCATTTATTCAATTTATTTCCATTAATATACTTAAAAACTATGCATTGTGCCATATATCTATAGAAGAAGAAAATACAGATTTGTAGATATATTCAGATTTCTGAATTATGTTGAAGATGAACCAGTTAAAGAACATATGTAAGGCAGATATATTCAAAGTAAATGCTTTCATTCTACATTGTTATGCTTTATATTTTAACCTTCTTGCACTCCTCCATAGAATATTTTTCTGGCAATGTACTGAATAAAGCAGTGTAGTAAAAAGATAACAGGACTCCACCAATACCCAGCAGACTTAATTTTCATCCCAGCTCTGCTACTTTCCAACTTGCCTCAACTATAAAATGACGATAATAATTCATTACAGTACTATTGTAAGGATCAAATGAAGTAATGCATTTGAAAATCAATTTTATATAAGTGGACCATGTTAATTATGAAATAGTATTCTTTTGATATTCTGGTATTCTTGATAAATTAATGTATAAGAGTATTTCATTCAACTCTTTTCCAATTAAAATTCACCTATTTTTCAAAATCTGAAGTGGCCGAAATTAGTTGTAGAATTAATATAAAAATATAGAAAAGCAGAAATTATGAGGTCAAAGGATTGTGCTATTCTCCTAGAATACTAAGTGAAAATGGTATGGAGTTATAATACTCATAATTAACACATGAAACTAAATAATTTTGTTTAAACAATCAAAACAATATGAAAAAGAATAAGAAAAAAGCAAGAGACCTGTTTTTAAAGTGATATCCCATTTCTGGATATGTAGCTAAACTTTTTCTTTCTAATGTTTAAAATATTTTTATTTTATTGTTTAAGAGGAGGTAAGAGAAAGACAGAGACAGAGACAGAGACAGAGACAGAGAGAGAGAGAGAGAGAGAGAGAGAGGACAGAGGGCCCAGAGCAGGATCCATAGTTGAACATCATTAGTTGTAACATGGTTTCATTCCACACAGGTGCATATGGAGCCACGTGGGGTGGGAACCAATCTGGGGGCTTCTGACCTGGAGGGCAAGAACCTTCACTGCTGAGCCGTCTACGCAGTTACCAGTTGCGACACAGTTTAGCACATGGGGTTGCATGGGCCAGGGCCAGGAATTGAACCCTGGACCTCATGATTGCGAGGCTAGTGCTCAACTGCTGAGCTATCCCAGCATCCCCAACTTTTTGGTTTTTTTTTTAAATATATATTTTTTTATTTATATTTTTGACAGAGAGAGAACTGAACTGGGGGAGCTCCCAGCTCAGCACATGGTTCCGCACAGGCCAGGGCCGGGACTCGATCCCTGGTCCCCCGTGCTGCAAAGTGAGCGCTCAACCCACTGAGCCATCCCGGCTTCCCCTGTTTTTTGATTGTTAAATTTATTGGGATGACATTGGTTAGTAAAAATTACTTAGGTTCCAGGCTTACAATTCTACAATAACTTGTTCATGGTGTTAAAGAAAAATTTTTTACTATACTTGTTAAAGACGGTAATGGAGATATTATTCAATTGGGACTATTGTGATGAAGGTTTTGCAGTAGTGGAGAGAGAGTAGGCTCAACTCTGACTACAAGGACAAGTGAAGATTTATAGCCAAGGAGGAAGGCAGAGGTTAGTGCATGGAAAATGACTAAGAGAAAAAATTACTAAGGAAGATTTTTCCTAGATCAACACAACAGGATTCTTGCTGAAGATAGGTCAAGGTGATAAGATATCAAGGATGCAGGATGAGAAATTTGATCTGATATGGAGGGTGAGCAGATCCCAAGGGTGGAGGGTTTTCACTAAACCGACACACCAGGATTCTTACTAAAATTGGACTATCGGTAAGTAGCCAAGGACAAAGCCCAAGCTTGGGACCTAGTTGAAAAGGGGAGCCCTTCCTTCTCAGGGCTGGTCAAGGAGAAAGTCTTTGTCATTGGCTGTGATGTCTGTCTCTTGACTTGATGGTTTAAAAGTATCAGCTTTTCCTAGCCTCACATTAAGAAAATCTTAGGTTGCTTCATGCCAACTCTCCGTCTTATCCTTATTGCAGTTTTACCTTTGAGCAATCATTTTAGTATCTGGCGACTACTCCTATTCTTAGTGACTAGCCCAAGACATTAAGTTGTAATAAGAACAGCTTTGACAACAATGAAATGTCTATGCTTCAAATAAATTTTTTTTAAGATTTATTTTTATTGTTTTTGACAGAGAGAGAGATACAGAGACAGAGAGAAGGGCGAGGGCCCAGAACAGTCTCCATAGTTGCACATCATTGGTTTTTCCACATAATTTTGATGCAGGAAACAATTGTGAATGGTGACGTCCGACGTTTGTGGTCTCATGAACTCGAAGAAGGAGAACGCGGATTCCACAGGAAAGGTGAAGCAGCAAAGTTTATTAAGAAAGGAAAGAAGTAAAAGCTCTCTAGTGAGAGGGTGCACCTGAAAGTGGAACGCCCTCTGAAAGAAGGAAAGCTCTCTAAAGAGAGGAGACATCTTAAACTGGAATGCCCAGTTTGTACACTTAGGGGCTATTCTTTATACCTTCTATATGCCTTGGAGCTATTGTTTGGTGCCTGCAGTTAATTCCTAACTTGGTAGGAGTCATGCTCGGTTAGTCACATAGAATAGGTTGAAGCTGAGCCAGGAGACGCTTCTTTATTCGGTCTTACTTGAGGGGCTGTGGACAATGGGTCCTGGCATCATCCCCTCCTGTGGCTCAGTTTCCCAACCACCAGTTTCTGTGCTACGTTCCCAAACATGGGTGTCATGACTACCGACACTGCAACTTGCTGGGATCCCCTCCCCTAACTGCCTAGGTCTCACTAACTATCCTGTTTCAGTTTCATTCCACAGGTGGTCGTCGGTCTGCACAGGGCAGGAACTGGACCTGGGTCTCACCCTGGTGAGAACTGAACTGGGGGCAGTCCCCAGTTAAGCATATGGTCCCGCGTGGGCCGGGGCCAGGATTCGATCCTTGGTCCCTGGGTCTGCAAAGTGAGCACTTAACCCACTGAGCCATCCCAGCATCCCCTCCAAATAAATTTTAAAATACTGGAGTCTTTGTCTTGTATGTACTGGATGTCAGTGTGTCAGAGTAAATTAACTATGCCTAGCTATTGAAATGAAACTCAAATAGGTTTGGGCTTGATATCCAAAGAATACTAACACTTTCACTCCTCAATAGAAATCTGAGTATAAAGTAATGCCTCATTTTATTTGACAATGCTGAACTTTACCAAAGGTTAACAAGTCCCCTCAGCATTTTGTGAGAATAGCTTACTGCAAGGAACCACTTTTGTGCATGGCTTAGATGCCTGCCCTGTTTACTTATGAGAATGCCAGACACACTCCCTTCAAAGTCTCATTCCTTGTCTCATAAATGACCAATTGAAATGTTTTGTCCCACTGATCAACAGGAACAAACTGATATTAATCATATTTTGGCTAAGCCTCTTTTCTTTGCCTCAGACCTTGGACTTTGGCCCACCCTAAGCCTAAGCCAGCCTACGGCCTGTCCTTCAGGGCAGCTCCCTGAGAAGAAGCTGGTCTCAGGGTAAAGCGTTCTCTCACCTATTGTCCCGTCACACCACTACTTTTATGCCATGTCCCACTTGGTTCTTTCTAGTCTTGTTCATTCCTCTTGAGATGCTCAAAGGTCTTATGGTTCCAGGGTTCTCCTGTTGCAACAGTTCCCACCCACCTTCACTTGAATAGTCCATTCAGGTTTTTTTTTTAAGATTTATTTTATTGTTTTTGAGAGAAAGTGATAGAGAGAGAGGAGGGAAGGCCCAGAGTAGTCTCCATAGTTGTGTATCATTTGTTGTGACATAGTTTTATTCTATACAGGTGGATGTGGGGACATGCAGGGTGGAAACCAAACCCTGGGCCTCCCACGGGAGGAAAGAACCTTCGCCTCCATCCTGTCGGTTACCAGTTGTGACACAGTTCAGGGATTGCAAGGGCCGGGGCCTCCCCAGACCTCATGGTTACAAGGCAAGCTCTCAACCTGTTGAGCTATCCCGGCATCCCCAGATTTGTTTTTTATTTGACATAATTGATCTTTCATTATAACATTTCTTAAACTGATTTTACATTATTTCATTCTAAATAGAGATATTTCTGAATGTCTTACATCTGCCACCTTCTTTCCATAGCCATTGCTCCTGTTCAGTCCCTTATTAACCTTGTCCTTGTCTATTACTAAATTGTCTACTCAGCCTACTGTTTTGTTTAATTTTTCACATTGCTAGCAAATGAATCTTTCTAAAGATTACTACTTCAATCTTGGCATTCTTCTGCACTCTTATTATTCTTGTTTTGCTCTTGGTTCCCTAAGAATAAAGTCCAAATTCCGCCAGCAAGCTTTTAAGTCTTTCCATAACAAAGCATAAACTCATCTCCTCTTCCTCTCACAAACCCTTTCAGCAATTTCCCAAACCTGCTTTCCCTTTTTCAGTCTCATTGTGCTTGCCCACTTTCTTTATTTGTTCCTCAGATGTTTTCCTTCCAAAATTCCCAACTCTGAATTTCTGTCCAACGTAAATGTTATTCCTTTCCTGTTTTAGAATTAATCTCTTCCATTATTCCCAGACACTGTGTCTATATCTCCATTAAAGCATGTGACACAGTTGTCTTTTATGACAGTAACTTTCATATATTTTTTTAATCTCATCTTCTAGATAAGTTTCTTGAGGGCAAGACAGTACCTTATCCCTCTGTATATCTTCC
The DNA here is from genome assembly GCA_004027555.1 of Craseonycteris thonglongyai. Lineage (NCBI taxonomy): Eukaryota > Metazoa > Chordata > Mammalia > Chiroptera > Craseonycteridae > Craseonycteris > Craseonycteris thonglongyai. The sequence continues at coordinate 19,926 of PVKE010003850.1, forward strand.
ATAGCCTTTAGTCTAATGCCTTGCATTTGGAAAGCACTCAGTATTCATGCTTTTAATTAAAATGAATGGAACACTATCCTATTTCCTTTGTGGTTTCATGTAGCATTTTGTGTAATTACATTTATTATATCTTAATGAAAACTTAGTATAATGTGAGCGTTCAAGACTCAGAAGGCAATTGAATATTGTTTACCATAAGGCACAGATAGAATTTCCTAAATAATAATGGTAAGACGAGAATAGCAAAGATTGAACTGGTAGTTTTGAATCCCTGGGAGGCAATGAAGGATGATTTGTTAAGAATGTGGGCTCTGGGTTCAGACTTCTGAAACCAGGCTCTACTACTTACTGTGCCCTTGAGCATATTTTTCAATGTTTCTGTACCTCAATTTTTCACACATAGGATGAAGATAGAAAGATCTACCTTAAAGGATTAAATTAGCACATCAAATAGTACAAGATGCGTAAGAAGATCCAATTAATGTTACCTTTATTATCAAAATTGGCTATCCAAAAAGAAAAAAACTTCACTATCTTGTTGCCTCTTAGTGATCACTTAAGTCAAATAATTCCAAAGAATTTATTGCCAAGTAGCTACTGGACACACTGGTTTGGTTAGAACCTGTGGAATCTCTAAGGATCATCAACTCTCCTCAAAGACTTGCATAAGGAGCAGACATAGGAATGACCTCTTATAACCCACAGATGCACTGGGAATGAGCCAAAATCAGATAATAAAGTTCAGAAGTATTTTCATAATCTCTTTAGGCTTCCTTATCTTTCCAGGGGAATTTATAGGAATGAATTTCTTTATAAAAGAGTATTATAAAATAATACTTTATTTTATTTTTTAAAGATTTATTTTATTGTTTGAGAGATGAGAGAAAGAGAAGCGGGGGAGGGCCCAGAGCAGTCTCCATAGTTGTACATTACTAGTTGTGACATAGTTTCACTCCACACAGGTGAATGTGGGGCTGCACAGTGTGGGAACCATAGGCTTCCTTCATGGGAGGCAAGAACCCTCTCCGCCATCCTGATGGCTACCAGTTGTGCCACATCTCAACATGTGGGTTTGCACAAGCCAGGGAAAGGATTCGATCCTTGGATCTCGTGGTTGCAAGGCAAGCACTCAACCTGCTGAAATATCCCAGAATTACCTAGGAATGAATATCCAAAGATCAATCATTTATATTTATTCATTCAGTTATTTAGTGAAAATTTAGGTGCTTAGGGATATAGAAATCAGGATGATGTTCTTGTCAGCAACTAACTCATGGTCTAATGTAGAAGACAGTTTTGAAAGACTCAGCCAGGTGAGAAACAGAAGAAAGTGAGATCAGACAGAAATAACATGAAATGACACACAGAGGCACTAAGGAGCATGAAATATTCAGGAAACTTCATGTTAGAATCACTGAATATGGAGTGAGGGTATCAGGGCAGTGGTGATAAAGGCGGAGGGGCAGGATGATGAAGACCTTGTATGTGAGGCCAAATAACACCTGCTGGTTTCCTTTACTCTGTCTAGTAAAGTCCCTTCAGCCGGCATAACTTATGGGGGGGACTAAAGAGAAAACAAAAAGGCAGGTGGATTGCCAGTCTCTGTGAACCCAAAGGTCTGACTAAACTAGATATCAATCATCTGTTTTTACTCATGGATCCTGACAGACCTATCTCTATTTAGTTCCTCATGAGTGCCAAAGTAAAATTTGAATTTTATCCTGAAGGCAATAGGGAAACACTGGAGGATTTTAAGCAGGGTAGAATTGCTATCAAGTTCTGCCTTTCAGAAAGCAGTTTTGAAAGCAGTGTAAAGAGATTTGAGGAGTTGATAAATGAAGGCAAAAATATGAGGAACACAATGCATTCTATCTGAATATGCTGAATTTGAGATAATTAATGATGGACATTTGAATGATGTAGAGATGATAGTAAAATATCAGATGCAGTTCTTTAAATAAAATTTGCAGGATGCCGGGATAGTTTAGCAGATTGAGTGCTTGCCTTGCAATTGCAAGGTCCAGGGTTCAATTCCTGGCCCCAGTCCAAGTAAACGCCATATGCTGAACTGCAGTGCAACTGGTAACCACTGGGCTCAAGCAAAGGTTCCCGCCTCCCATGTGGAAGGCCTCAGTTCAGTTCCTGCCCCACACAGCCCCATATCCAATCTGTCTAGAATGAAATCATGTCACAATTAATGACGTACAACTATGGAGACTGCTCTGGGCCTTCTCTCTCTCACACACACACACACCTCTCAATAAAACAATAAAATAAAATTTAAAAAAATTATGCAAGTAATATCCTGTCCTCAGCACACTCTTAGTCCAATTTCCTATAATTACTACAATTGACTACCGGTATATGTGGCTAATTCACTGTATAGTTTAAATTTTCTTATCTATATAATATCTAACAAATACTTATTTATAAAGTATCACTTTAGCCTTTTCATAACCCTATAAGGTAGATAGGGCTGTTATACTTTCCATTTTGCAATGAAGACTTACACCTCCGAGATCATAACTGATTTATTTGCTTAAGATCACAGAGGAAGACCGTGGCAGACCCAGGTCCCAAATCTAGCTCTTCTGACTCAAGATAGTATTTTCTCCATGACAGAGAACTGCACACATTTATAGTAACCCATCAACTCTTTGATTAGCACCTACTTTGCTTTCAGTACTGTGTGAGAAACAAAAAAGAATGAGAAGATCAGCTTGGATCCTTGCCTCCGAGGGACAGCAGCACTGTTTGCTGGTAAAGTTGCAGATCAGCCATTAGGTCTGCCTTCCGGTTCTAATTCTGCCTCTAACCACCTGCATGATTATATTTTATTGAAAATAACAGAAACCAACCTCAAACAAACTTAAATAGAAAGAGGAACTTATTGGCTCATGAAATCCAAGGAAGATTTAAACAAGAAAAGCAGAGCTGCAGAGGTGGCCCTTAGGAACAACAGGGATAAGCAGCTCAGACTTTGTTGGGGGTCTTTGAAATTTTTGATTTCTTGTTGTTGTCTGTATGGCAGTTTCACTTTTTCTCACTGCTAACCAGCTTCCTCTAACGAAAGAGATATGTCTACTATGTTTCTGAGTTTAAAAGTTAAAACTTTAACCACTGGAGAGACATCACCCCAATCTCTTACTGGCCAAAAGCACTCTCAAAAAGCTCAGGAAACCTACTCCCTTAGCTCAAGGGAAGTCTAATCTGTGGCCATCCCAGAGGAATCAATTCCACAGAATGTTAGCAAGATTTTCCCAGGTGTTCATTTTCTTAAGTGCTTTATGAAAGACATGAACCTTGGATGTGGGGCATGATATAATAATAGGTATAAGAAAAGAAAGTCAGTGTACCAGTTAAAGGAAGGAGGCTTTGAGTTAGTGATATAGGTGGTCTATGAATGAAAGACAAGCCTGATCAGAATGGAGGCTGCATTCTTGTTCCTACTGGAAATAACACTGGAGGAAGTAGAAACTGATTATGATGGAACTAAAAGGTAAAACACAGATTTTGTTCTACTTGAAGCAGCCATTATAGATTTCTTGTATAGATTCAACTGTGATTCTGAAACTTCATAACATAAATCCTCAGCCACTTCCCATATTGCTTCTTCCTTGTCAACTGACCTTGGCTTAGGGTTGTGGAAGTGGGAACAAAGAAGAATGGGTAAGAAAATTCAGAGAAGTAAAATTTGAGAGACAATACCCAGTCATCTAATCTGGAAGCCTACAAGGAGGATAATAAATAGCACTTGATAGTACTCTTCCTGACGTTTGAACTAAGCATCTTAAAAGTAGGAAAAGTGTATTGCATCTCCAGGAATTCAGCACAAGTGGTGCTTAATTTACCAGATAAATAAATCATGATTCTCCTAAAATTAGGCAATTAAAATGGATTCTAAACTCCTTCTAGCTCTACAATTCTTCTAAATCCTGATCTTAACATTCTTCAAAGTCCTCAAATAACCACACACAAAAAAGACAGGTTATTAATATCTTTTTTTTATTTTATTTTAACTGAACTGGGGGCCTCACCGCATTCGGGAAGCACACCCCAGTTCAGCATGTGGGTCCACCTGGGCCGGAGCCGGGATTCGCTCCTTAGTCCTCAGGGCTTCAAAGCAAGCGCTTAACCCGCTGAGCCACCCCGGCTTTCCCGCTATGTATATGTTGTTGTTTTTTTAGATTTTATTTTTATTGTTTTTGATGGAGAGAGACAGAGACAGAGAGAAGGGGGAGGGCCCAGAACAGTCTCCATAGTTGTACATCACTGGCTTTTCCACATAGTTTCATTCCACAGGTGGGCGCAGGGCTGCACAGGGCAGGAACTGGGCCAGGGTCTCACCGGGTGAGAACTGAACTGGGGGCACTCCCCAGCTCAGCATATAGGTCCACATGGGCCAGAGCCGGGATTCGATCCTTGGTTCCCGGGGCTGCAAAATGAGCACTCAAGCCACTGAGCCATCCCAGCTTCCCCCAAGATAGCTTTTTAAAAAGATGAATATGGTAAATTTTTATGCTATGTATTTTTTACCACAATAAGAAAATAAATGCCAAAAAACATAGGTTGTTTGTTCTACTCTATTCAAAAACATACATTTGAAAATATTCCAAACACATTTTATGAATATTTTCACCCAAAGCTAAAGTTCATAAAAACATTTATGTTCTTTAGAAAATTAAATTAGCCATATTGATTAATGGTGCATTCAGTATATTACAAACAAAAAAATATTAGGGGCCAATCAATACCTACCAAAAAGTCTGGAATGACGAATGGGCAGATGTGGTTGGAGATTTCAAGTTCTGAACTTAAAAAAAAAACACCAAAAACCTTCTGTGTTAGGTATATACCTGTATTTCCAGTTATTCCTGGGGAGGTTGGGGAGTGGGGGTTGGGAGAAGACAGGAATCAAATTTTAAACAAGAAAAGTAGAGCTGGAGAGAAGTAACAAAGGGGAAATAAATCTTAGGCAGGAAAAGTGGCTTTAAAAAAGTACTACAGAGTTGGGGTAAAATAAAACTGAGTATAAATAATCTGTATGTTAAGGGAAGAAGTCATGTCGGCCTATGTGGGCTAAAAATAAAGTGGGTGAGAGACCATTTACTATATTGCTTGGAATATTCTCAGACTATTTTTAAGCAAAAAATAAAGTTATTTATTTTTAAGAATATTTGGGAGGCGATTGAAAGGTTGGTGCATAGAAAACACAGAGGAAAGAAAATTTATTATCTATTAATTAGAAAACTTTAGGTATATTTATCATGTTTTATTTAATTTGTGCTAGAATAGTCATTTTTTTTTGAGAATTCAGAGGACAGCTTATTTTTAAGTAATATAGCTAATCTGGGGAAGCCAGGATGGCTCAGTGGGTTAAGCGCTCACTTTGCAGCCTCTGGGACCGAGGATCGAATCCTGGCCCCGGCCCGTTAGGACCCATATGCTGAACTGGGGAGTGCCCCCAGTTCAGTTCCCAATGGGGTGAGACCCTGGCCCAGTTCCTGCCCTGTGCAGCCCTGCGCCCACCTGTGGAATGAAACTATGTGGAAAAACCAAGGATGTACAACTATGGAGACTGTTCTGGGCCCTCCTCCTTCTCTCTGTCTCTGTATCTCTGTCAAAAATAAAAAAATAAATCTTAAAAAAAAAAGAAATATAACTAATCAAAAATGCAGGATAAAATCATTAGGTATATATGTAAGAATTTAATAAACATAGGTTTAATCTTTCAAAAATAACAAATTCATAATCATCATTTATTGATGTCTGTAATATGCTATGTATTGGCATCTACATGTCAAAAATATTCTAGTAATGGTAAAATTTATAATAGTTTGCAATATACAAATTTTTTTTTCTTTTTTTAAGATTTATTTTATTAACTGCCACAGGGCTATGAAGGTTCTTGCCTCCCAAGCAGGAGGACCCTAGTTTGGTTGCCCTGCGAAGCCCCCCATCCACCTGTGTGAAATGAAACCATGTCACAGCTAATGATTTACAACTATGGAGACTGCTCTGTTCCCCGCCGCCCCTTCTTTCCCCGCTCCTTTCTCTCTCACCTTGTCTTAAAACAAAATAAATCTTTTTTTTTTTTAAGATTTATTTTTATTGTTTTTTGACAGAGAGACAGACAGAGATAGACAGAGAGAAGGGGGAGGGCTAAAAGCAGTCTCCATAGTTGACAGCATTAGTTTTCCATATAGTTTCACTCCACAGTGGGCACAGGGCTGCGCAGGGCAGGAACTGGGCCAGCAGCTTCCCACATAGGCCCCTGGAAGAACTGAACTGGGGGTACACCCCAGCTCAGCATAGCCATATGGGCCTCCATGGGCCGGGGCCAGGATTCAATACTCGGGCTCTGGGGCTGCAAAGCAAGTGCTTAACCCGCTAAACCATCCCAGCTTTCCCCAAAATAAATCTTAAAAAAAAATAAAATAATTGATATTAAGGAGGAATATTCAGTTTAATATGAATATTATTTAAGTATCCCCTCCAGTTTTATCCAGATATAATTGACATAGAACACTGTGTTAGTTTAAGGTATACAACGTAATGATTTGATATGTATATATCACAAATCTATTTATCTGCAGACCTGTGACTTCAAATAAAACACTTTTTTCTAGTTCTAAAACCCTGCTCAAACCTATCTTTCCTTCTAATTCCCAGAACCACAGCTCTAGTTCACGTCCTGTTTCTCACCTGATTACTGCAATTATCTTCTAATTATTTACTTGGCCTTTTGGTCTCTGATGGCTGGCAATTCACCTTTGATTTCCTTCCCAGTAATCTTTCTATATAGCACAGTTCTGATATTGTCACTCCCTCAATTAAAAGCCCTGCACGACTCCCACTACCTACAAAATAAAACCCCCAGCTTCACGTTCATGGCCTTTACAATTTGGTCCTATCTTTCCTTTCTAACCCCATTCTAATCACTTAAATGTCCTACTCTGTACTCTATGAGCTATTAATTGTTTACCAAATACATCTTTATACATTTCCATCCTCTGTCATTATTCATTTTCGTTCTTCCTAAGATGGGCTTCTCTGTCTATTGATATCTTGCTTTTTAATTACAATCCAGCTCAACAGAGTCATCTAACACCTTTTTGCTCTTTTTATTTTTTTCCAGAGCATGTTTTGTCTGTTTTAGCACTTCCGCCTTCTGTATATCTAGAGGTGGGCCTATTTTCTTTCTCCTAATTACACTGTGAGCAACTTGAGGGCAGGGATGGTCCACAGCCTAGCAAGTGGAGTGGGAGGAGAATAACTTCCTGGGAAAGCAGAAAATATTTCCAATATCATAAGAGCAGGGGAATTTTCCATCCTGTTTCTTGAAAGAGGTTCAACTTCTTTAATTATAGACATTCACCGTACCCCAAATAACTTCCTGGAATTAGAGCTCTGAGACCTTCTAATAAAAACGATTCTTTCTAGAAGTCAAATTGTTAGACATGGAACGTTAAGTCTCTAAATCAACCTTAGCAAACTCAAAAGTTTACGCGCACCGCACAATTTAATTGCTTCTGTGCAAGCCCCCTAGCTATTAGAATTTTTTAAAAGAAAATTCTACACCTAAGTCAAGAATAACTGGGATCTCTTAACTAAAATATTTGATCAATGACACAGCACTGTCCAGGGATCTACATCTAGTCTTGCCACTATTGGTCAACTGGCACGTGGCTTCCAAGACAAGCACGAGCGACAGCTCTGTAACGACGTGTGATTATTTGGGCTGAACGATTGCGGGCGCGTGGTGGTTACTTCGCTTTCATTCAGCATTCACCTTTTGATTCGGTGCCAGCAGGATATCCGGGTGCTTGGACGCCGGCACCGCTGAAGCAAGCGTCAAGCTCGTGGCCTCTGAGGCAACGTCCTAAAGCGGAAAGCGAGCACCGCCAGCCTGCAGGGAAGGAAGGCTGAAGTCGGAGAGGCGGGACGCGCAACCTCCCGCACGCCCAGTGCCGCGGCGCCTGGTGGGTATTAAGACGAAACTCAAGGTTGCAGGGAGGCCGAGTGTCAGAACCCAGACGTCGCCGGACGCGCTCGGGGCCGACCCACCAGCCCCGGACCCCCCCTAGCGCGGCAGTGGGGGCGGGGCACGGCGCGCGCCGGCACGTGGGAGGCCGCGGGCCGTAACGGAGCGCGCGCCGCCGGGGGAGGAGCGCGCGGGGGCGGGAGCGCGCGGCGGCCACTGCGGCCTGTGGCGCCGTCACCCGGCAGAGCCGAGCGGGTCGAGCTAGGAGGCGCCGCCGCTGCTGCTGCCACAGGCCAGGCGCGCGGGAACGACTGGGGCTGCGCCGGGGGCCGGTCCGTCCTCCCGTCTGCGGGGCGCGCGGGTCCCGTTATCATGTCGCTGAGGCAGCGCCTGTCCCAGCTGGCTGGCCGTCTGCAGGAGCCGCAGAAAGTGGCCCGTTTCCAGCGGCTGTGCGGGGTGCAAGCGCCTCTGAGCCGCTCCGCCGTGGCCTCCGCCGACCTCAGGGAGGAGGAGGAGGAGGAGGAGGTGGCGCCCCTCTCCAGAGACTGTCGGTGTCGAGAGCGGCTGCCAGGGGCGTGCCGAGACCCCCAGGCCCCCGGGAGCGACGGCAGTCGTTGCCTCGCCAAGCCGGGCGGCGGCGGCGGCGGCGGCGCCCCCAACGGCGTGCGGAACGGGCTGGCTACCGAGCTGGGCCCGGCCTCGCCACCGCGGGCGGGCGTCCTGCGCCGCAACTCGCTGACGGGCGAGGAGGGGGAGTTGGCCCATGTGAGCAACTGGCCGCTCTACTACCTGTTCTGCTTGGGCACGGAGCTGGGCAACGAACTCTTTTACATCCTGTTCTTCCCCTTCTGGATCTGGAATCTGGACGCCCTGGTGGGCCGGAGGCTCGTGGTTATCTGGGTGCTGGTCATGTACCTGGGCCAGTGCACCAAGGACATCATCCGCTGGCCGCGGCCCGCCTCTCCGCCAGTGGTCAAGTTGGAGGTCTTTTACAACTCCGAGTACAGCATGCCCTCCACCCATGCCATGTCTGGTACCGCCATCCCCATTTCCATGATCCTGCTCACCTACAGCCGCTGGCAGGTAAGGGTCCCGCTTCTCGCCGGGGGAAATTAAAGAACTCAAAGTTCTTTTTGCTTTCCACGGTTATTTTAATGTGGCCCTTCCCCTCCCAAGCTTCTCTTTCCATAGGTTTTCACGGTGCCCGCAGACAGGCCCTTTCCTTTCTAGGTTTGAAAAAGTTATTTCAGTGATCCGGAGACACGTAGAGACTTAGCCATCAAATTATATTTTAATAGTAATGACTTTCTTAGAACCCGGAGGAAAAACTGTTTGTGAAGTAATATATTGTGATTGGGCTTTGGTTGAGTTTTTAAACAGTTTTCTTGTGATGCACAGAATGTGGTTGTGATTAATTATAATGACCTCAGGTAACTAAGACTCATTTTCACCATAGTATGCGGTGCCTTCCCCAAACTGTTTCAGGCATAAAGTCGTCGTTAGCTTTACTCTGAGACAATGTTTATAAAACAGTTGTGTAATACCAAAACAAGTGTAGTCGGTCCAGGCAGCGAAGTAATGAATCTTTAACGAAAGCCACCCTTTAAGGAAGTTCATGGAGAACAGCCAGAGTTCTCTTTTAAAGGGGTGTGGTTGTTAATTTGCTGATGGAAGCAAAGTTTATCTTTTGTATCACTGGTCTGTAGTATCAGCTGTTGAGCTACAGTAGGTACCTTTAAAATGCTTGGTTTTAGTCTTAATGTTCGGTTTTTGATCAGATTCTAATTTGTGAAAATAGCAAATATGACAGCAGGCTCAGCCTGACAATTTGGGATGAGTTTTTAATGGTAAACGTTTTATATTTTGCCTACTTTTGGCCTCCCACTTTTCAGTTTTTCATGGTCCATAAATTAGGTTTAAAAACTAATTCTCTTATAGAAGCAATATTTATTCTTAGACTGCAGTCTTATTTTAGCTGTCTTTTAAATTGTAAGACTTGTTCATCCTATAGACAAGTCCCCTTAATTTAAGAATAATGATAATAATTATGGAGAATCTAAGGAAACAGACTTTGTCAATTTTTTTCCCATTACAGCATAAAATCACTTTACATTGTGAAATACACATTCTGTACAAAACTCCATTATGATGAGCTTACTTCTCCCAGATTTAGTTTCAGTATAGATAAAATCTTGTACCCATGGACACTTCTCTTCAGTGTATCTCCCTTACAGTAACATGGAAAATATATAATGTGCACAGTAAGAATTAAAGAGTTATGCGGGAAGAGTACCATGGACAGGTTTCCTTCCTATTTACCCAAAGGAGATTTACAGTGATACTTAGATTGTAAAGTAGTGCTGCCTGTTTGGCATAATAGATAAATATTTCAAATTTTATCTAATGTAAATATTTCAGAATTTAAGGTGGTCATTCAGTTATGTTTGGCATAGTATTTACTGGTTAGCTAATGATTTTTTTATATTCATAAGATTTTCAGGATTCTATAACTATAGGGCCTTTTATAACTCCTCAATGAGTAGCTATGTTGCATGCTATTAATACTAGCTGTCCAAATGAGAGAAAATAGTTATATTTTTGCTCATCATTCATTCAAAACACATGCTAACAGGAAGTCTGAAAACAATACTGTTGGATTGTTTACAGTATGCTGCTATCAATATTCTAACATTTCATGGATATTTGAATTAACAGTAAGCATAACCTTATAGTTTTGAATAGCCTAGTATATTTAATTCATAATTTGAAAAATTTGCATATTATATAACTTTAGAATTTGAGTTAGACAGGACTTTAGAAATTACCTTGTCTCAAACTGTCATTTTACAGATGTGGAAACTAACCAATTACTTTAGAATTAATCTTAAATAATTGAAATTTCTTTTACAAATTTTACATTTTTCACTCTAAATTTGAATAATTGTTTATCTTTTGGTTAGTTGTTTTGAAAGAAAGACTCCCTTATATGAAAGTTCTGTTTATAGATGTTTGACTAATAATCCAGTACAAAAAAAAATCACAACAACTTTTTTAACTTTATACTTTTTTAATCCTATTGTAAATGGAAAACAAAAGTACCTTCTTTTGCTTAAGTTGTTTCAGTCCTCTTCTTCTCTGTCAATTACTTACGAAGTACTTTGGAGGCTTATGTTTCCAGAGTGGGTAATGAAAAAATATTAGAAACTGGGAAGAGAATTAATGAAAGCCTGGTGTTTTTCTATTTAATAGCAGTTTTGGGTGACAGTCCTGTCCATCTGCTGTGCCCCTACTACTTATTCAGGACAGGTATGGTTACTGTAGATGCCTAGGCTGCTGAAACATCTCTGGAAACTCTTATCTCGTATTCCATCCCTTTGGTTTGGAATAACCACTCTCCTCCCTATCACTTTAATGTTTCTACTTGAAATCTGCTCAAGATTCACCTCCAACACAGAGCCTTTTTAATAACCCTTTCTATTTCATTATTCCTCATTTGTTCTTAAAATGACAGTAGACAAAAAAAAAAATTACTTGGGGACTTGTTTAAAGTGCAGATTGCTGCACCTTACTCTCAGATTCTGACCCACTAGATAAGTGAGGGGCATTGTATTTTACTGAAGTTCCCCAAAGAATTTTGAGGAAAAGTACTTTCTTTAAACCCTTCCAGTAAAATGAACTCTTGATCCTTAAAATAGATATTTTATATGTCTCCAACATTGCTGTCTCAGCTCTTTTGCAGTCCTATTCTTTGAATCTTTTTTTATTTTTTGACAGACAGAGAGAGAACTGAACTGGGGGAACTCCCCAGTTCAGCATGTGGGTCCGCCTGGGCCGGAGCCGGGATTCGATCCTCGGTCCTTGGGGCTTCAAAGCGAGCACTTAACCCGCTGAGCCATCTTGGCTTTCCCATCTTTGAATCTTTTTAAGGTATATTATAATACAGAAAGGGAGATAGAAGCAATATGGTGCCAAGGAATTATTTGATACGGGAAGAATTAAAAAAACAACAACGTTATGATGATGCAAGATATAAAGTGTTATGGCATTTCTCCTGGTGTTAAATAACTTGACCTTGGGGAAGTCGGGATGGCTTAGTGAGTTGAGTGCTCCCTTTGCAGCCCTGGGGACCCAGGATCGAATTCTGGCCCCATATGGGAGACCCAGTTTGGTCCTTCCCCTCCCCCCCAATTCAGCCCTTGGCTCAAGGGGGCATGCCTCCCACGCAGTAGGCCCCCAGCCCAGTTCCCACCCTATGGAGCCCACCCACCAGTGTGAAATGAAACCATGTGGAAAATTGATGATGTACAACTATGGAGACTGCTCTGGACCCTCCCCCTTCTCTCTCTCTGCCTCTGTCAAAAACAATAAAATAAATTCTAAATAAATAAATAACTTGACCTCCATTGGCCAGAATAATGATTATTGTTCTCATATTATTCATTGGAATTTTTTGTAGCCTGAATTTGGGAAAAAGGTAGAATCATATCCATTATTAAGAACAATAGTCAGGGGGAAGCCAGGATGGCTCAGTGGATTGAGCGCTCACTTTGCAGCCCTGAGGACCTAGGATCGAATTCCAGCCCTGGTCGGCCTGTGTGGACCCATATGCTGAACTGGGGAATGCCCTCTGTTCAGTTCTCACCCGGGTGAGACCCCAACCCAGTACCTCCCCTGTGCAGCCCCGAGCCCACCTGTGGAATGAAACTATGTGGAAAAACCGATAATGTGCAGCTGTGGAGACTGTTCTGGGCCCTCCCCCTTCTCACTGTCTCTGTCTCTGTCTCTCTGTCTGTCAAAAACAATAAAAATAAATAAAAGAACAATATTCGGGAAAGCCAGGATGGCTCAGTGGTTTGAACGCTCACTTTGCAGCCCTGGGGACTGAGGATCAAATTCTGGCCCCAGCCTGTGTGGACCCATATGCTGAACTGGGGAGTGCCCCCAGTTCAGTTCTCACCTGGGTGAGACCCCAGCCCAGGTCCTGCCGTGTGTAGCCCACACCCACCTGTGGAATGAAACTATGTAGAAAAACCAATGATGTGCAACTGTGGAGACTGTTCTGGGCCCTCCCCATTATCTCTGTCTCTGTCTCTCTTTCAAAAACAATAAAAATAAATCTTTAAAGAACACTAGCCCTTTGAAAAATAATCTAAAAAAATAAAGCATTCCCTTTTTTACTTATGGTTAAATGTTCTTTCCAGAACTAAAATTCTTAACTTTTATATATGGCTTATAATGAGTTCTAATTATGTACTTGATTAATTAACATTAAGAATGTTTTAGATGAATTTCATTTATTTATTTTTTTAAAGATTTATTTTATTGATTTTTGACAGAGAGAAACAGAGACAGAGAGAGACAGAGAGAAGGGGGAGGGCCCAGAGCAGTCTCCATAGTTGACATTAGTTTTCCATATAGTTTCACCCCACAGGCGGGTGCGGGGCTGTGCAGGGCAGGAACTGGGCCGGGAGCAAGAACTGGACTGGGGACACACACACCCCAGTTCAGCATGTGGGTCCGCATGGGCCGGGGCCGGGATTCAATCCTCGGTCCTCGGGGCTTCAAAGCAAGTGCTTAACTCGCTGAGCCATCCCAGCTTTCCCATGAATTTCATTTTTAAAAGTTAGTGTCATCACATACTTTATATAATTAAACGCATTCCCAACCAGTCCATTTGCTTTCACAACTTTTAATAAAAATAATACAGTTTTATTGACATTTTAACATTTATTAAGTTCTTACCATGGGTCAGACATTGTTTGAAATGCCTATTACCTCATTAAGTCTACTCTTGTAACATCCCAAAGTTTGGGCCTACTATTAATAAACAAGTTTACATATTAGGAAACAGAGGGAGGATAAGTTAATTTACTCAAAGTAACACAGCTAGTAAGTGGTAGAGGCTGAATTAACCAGACTCCAGAGCTTATACAAAAAACTTTTCAAATCACACTGATTTAAAAATAATATTTGCAATAATAAATATTTTTGAAATAGATATGCTGAGTTCTTAAAGTACAAAATAGCTTTATATGCCTTGAGAAAACAATGTATGTACATATTCAATATCCACAAATATTTATGATTTAAACATATTAAGTTGTTAACTGAAATCAAACGCTGATTTGATCGCACTTCCTTTTCCTCTTCCTACCAAATTAAAAATTCAATAAACAATTAGAGATCTGGAAAAGAAAAGCACATAAGATACTCTATCAAAATGTAGTTTATTGTAGGTAATAATATTTGTGAGTTCATGAAAAGATAAGAGGAAGAAAGAAGAAAGAGTTACCATAGTAGGAGAAAGATCAGAAAATGCTTCAAGAGTCAAGGGAAATTTATCACTGTGGTAATTCTGGGAAGAAACAGTTTATTAAAATATCAAGTTAGGGGTGGGTGGAGATGCTGGGATAGCCCAGCAGGTTCAACGTTTGCCTTGTAACCACAAGGTTTGCGAATGGAATCTGGAATCCTAGCCCTGTCCAGTGCAAACCCATATGCTGGACTAAGGTGCAACTGGTAACCGCAGGGATGGTAGTGAAGGTTCTTGCCTCCCATGTGGGAGGCCCCTAATTCAGTTCCTGGCCTGCATGGCCCCGTGTCAACCTTTATAGAATTAAACTATGTCACAACTAATGATGCACAACAATGAAGACTGCCCTGGGTCCTCCCCTCTTCTTTCTCTCTCTCCCCTTCTCACAAACAATAAGATAAATGTTAAAAAAAAAATCAAGTTGGTTTGCTACTTGATTTATTTTTACCAAGCATGTTACTTGCGTTTGAAATGCACATTTTCCTGACTTTGTAAATGCTTATTGTTATTGATTTTAAATTAATTTTCTTTATTTGAATAGGTAAATACATTGTAGAAAGCTCATTATTTGCATAAAAATCTGAAGAGGAGAGTACATTTCTTTATTTTCTGAACGTTCCACAGTTACCAGGATCTCTTTTCCAGAAGGATTTACATTATTTTCTTTTTCTTGTTTAGCCTTCTACAGGTAGTCTTTACTTTTGTGAATATAAATTTATATAGTTTATTTTTCATGTAGATGGTAACGTACCATATCGCTCTGGACCTTGTTTTCTTCATTTAGAAATATATTGTGGAGATTTTTATTTTTTTTACCTAATAATTATTACCGGTACGTACTAATTTTGTGCTTGGGATTGTTTTCAATGCCTTAAATCACTTACCTCTTCTAATCCCCATAAAATTCTATGAGTATCATATCACTGGTTTGTAGAAGAAACAGGTAAAGGAGGGAAGTTAAGTAATTTGATCTTGCAGAAGATGACTCAGCAAGTACATAAAGGAGCCTGGGTTGAAACAGGCAGTTTGGCTGCAAAATGATAATGTACTGTGTTATATTGCCTCTTCATGTTAGCATTCTGTATATTACAGTCTTATGCCACGTCATTTTTTGGTTAAGGAAGGACCACATGTATATGAGGGTGGTCCCATAAAATCATAATAGAGCTGACAAATTCCTATCACTTAGTGATATAGTAGCTGTTGTAGTATCACAACACATTACTATGCAAATACCATTGTGATTCAGTTGCTGTCAGTATTCACTATAGTAACATGCTGTTCTGGATTGTAGCCTCAGAGCTGTAGAACAGAATTTGTCACTCCAGAATGTCTTTGGCATCAAGATTATTTTGGCCTGCTTAATTTTAAGAAACAGCAAACATGGGAGAAAGTATGAAATCAAGTAGAAGTTACACTTTGTAAAAGTTATTTACATTTGTAAGAGAAGTCTCCATTTGTAAGCGTGTTTTGTCTCCCTCCTTATACCAGGAAGGTGGGAATGACCTTATCTATAGAAGCTCTTTTCAGTGCAGAAAAAACTGACATAAATCTGCATAACAGTCTTATCTTTGTTGTGGTAACCTCCCATAATTTGTTCCCCGCCTCTCAACATCTTTTGTCTTAAGCTGAAAATGGTACTTAAGGTAGTGCTCTCAGTTTTTCTGGGTCTCCCATAGAGGAGGTATTCATGATATTAAACTTACTTGTTTTTATCCTGTTAATGTGTCTTTTATTACAGAGGTGACTTAGCCAAGAACCCATAAGAGTAGAGGGAAAATTGTTTTTCCCTCCAGAAATTCTAAGTGGGTATCTAGGTTTATTACCGGAGAATGGGATCCTCTTCAGCACTTTGTTCAGGTCCTTGGCATTCTGAACAAATAATTGAGCAAAACATTGAAGTATAGAGATGAAAGGAAAGTTTATTGAAAGTAATAGTAGAGAAAGTACACTTCCAAGAAATGAAAGTGGGCCTTGAGCAAGAAAAGGTGGCGCAAAAAGGTGGATTACAAGGGGCCTAGCAGTTTCCATTGCCTTTCCTTGGGAAAAGGGAACAACACCCTTTTGGGTATGGGGTCTTTTGATTGGCATTTCATTACATCACTTCTTTAGCTGTCTTTCCCTTCTATCTCCTGTGGTTGCTTATTCTTAGTCTCCTGAGAATAGGGTGGTAACCACCCTGGCAATGCTGGTTGTATGGGAGGGGTCCTGAGATACCCCTATTTAGCTGCCCATTTACCCTTCTTGAGAGACGTGATTCCCCTAAATCTCTATGGAAAGGTGAGGGGTCTGAAGGTTTCTTCAGTTGCTACTTTCTGCTGGATGTGGTCATTGTTCCTGCCTATTGGGGAGTCACGGAACTCTCACCCTAACTAGACTAGAAGGGAGGGAGGGTTCTAGGAATCCATTCATAAGGTCTTGTTCAGTTCTTTAAAGGAGAGGTGGATTGGAATTTTTGCTAGGTTATGAGCTGTTTCCCAGTGGTCCCTAGACCAGAAGAGAGAGAGAGATTTGATTAATACCATTAGAAGTGTTAGTTTGTAAAACACCCCAGAACCATTCACGTAGGGTGACCTTGTGAAGAAAAACTGTCTTAACTCCTTGGGGTCTGCAGCCCACCCTCTGGCTTAATCAGTTATCCCTGGGACATTATTTGCTCAGGAGCTACTTTGGAATGGCCTGGAAAAGCTAGTTAATACAATCACCAAGCAGAGGAAGGATTCCAGTTTCAAAGTAATCAGCTAATACAGTGGGCAGGGGGACACTCCAGTCTAAATCCCATCTATAGTGATTAAGCTAGAAACTGAAAAGAGCCTAAGGGTTAAGAAGTGGGGGTTTAGGAAAAGCCTGGATGGCTCTGTGGGCTAAGTGCTTGCATTGCAGCCCCCCGGGAATGAGGATCGAATCCTGGCCTCTGCTCGTGTGGACCCATATGCTCAACTGGAGTGTGCTTCCTACTTGGGAAGTGGCCCCCAGTTCAGGTCTCGCCCCCCCACCCCCACCCCAGCCAGGTTCCTGCCCAGTGCCACCCTGCCCACCTGTGTGGAAGGAAACCAAGTTGAAAAAAGAAACTGATGATGCACAACTGTGGAGACTGCTCCAAGCCCTCTCTCTCCCTTCTCTCTGTCTCTGTCAAAAACAATAAAATAAATCTTAAAAAAAAGGACAGTTCTGCAATAAATCTGTTTTCCTTCCAGTTAACATCTAAATGAGGATAGTGATCCCAAATTTATTTTTAGAGACAGTTTAATATAAAATTAAAGATAGATACAGTTTAGGTATAAATAAATACCGGTATGTCAATTGAATTGGTTATTATGCGTAATTCTTCCTCCACAGAATCCCACTTTAGAAATACTACTTTTATGTAGTCTAACTAGTTTATTTCCTTTAGTATTAAAATCTGTAGTCTTTTTTTTTTATTTGCTTAAAGTTAACTGATGAAATGCTTTTTTGCTTTAATACTTTATGATTCAGAGTTTCTTTATTCAATGGGAGTACATATGAAAGTCATGTCGTCAGAACTGGATTAAGTATTCCCCAAAATGTGTTTCTTTCCAGAAAACAAAAATCTAAGGAAAATATTCTTTTTTTTTTTTTTTAATTTTATTTATTTTTAAATATATATATTTTTATTTATTTTATTTTTGAGAGAGAGAGAGAGAGAGAGAGAGATACAGAGAGAGAACTGAACTGGGGGAGCTTCCAGTTCAGCATATGGGTCCGCACGGGCCAGGGCCGGGATTTGATCCTCGGTCCCCGGCGCTGCAAAGTGAGCGCTTAACCCACTGAGCCATCCCGGCTTCCCCAGGAAAATATTCTAAGAAAGAGACTAATGGCTAAAAAACATCAACCAATTAGTAAGATTAGAAGTGACTTATTCTTTTCCCAACCAGCCCTTACCCCCAGTGATGTCTAAGGGTGCTCTGGAGTAGGGGAAATGAAAAGTAAAAAGGCTCATAACTTATTAGCCTCTGCCTCTAGCTTGATTGTATTCCTAACTACTATTTAAACACCTTGAGCATAGTGAACCTGAATAAATGTGTTATGAGTTAAGCTGAATTCAGTTTCATTGTCCCTACTCTAAAACTTTCCCTTTTTCTTACCATCAGCCCTAGCTTTTGAGACTGTAAATTTTTCTTCCATATTTTTATGTACAAGTAAGTCCTATCAATAACTGTATATTTTTACTTCTTTATGTTGTCTAAGTAAAAAAAAAAGAAGAGGCTAGCATAGGAGAGTTTCTTGGTTATTGTTGTTTGGCTCTTAATATTAACAATTTTTCAATAAATTAACAAAAATTTAATAGGTCTGAATGCCTGATACAGAGGCAGAAGCCACTGTTATCTCTTACCTAGATTATACCAACAGCCTTCTGCTGGTTTCCCTGTTCCCACCCTTAGCCCCTTATTGTCTAATCTCAGTATAGCAGCCATCAACAGACTACTCTCCTCAAAACCCTGCAACAACTACCCAATTGATTTATAATAAAAGTCAAATTTCTTACAGTGGCCTCTCTGCTCTTGTTTGCTCTAGTTTTCATTACTTCTGTCACCTAGCCTCCTAGTTGTTTTCTGTGCTTCAGCCGTACATACTAGCCTCCTTGCCAATCACATTTCCTAATTAGAGGCTTTGTTGTACCTGAGCCCCTTGCCTGGTATGGGTTCTTCCCTGGGATATCTGCTTGGCTAATTCTCTTAGCTTCTCAGTAAAGCCCCCATTGACTGTCTCTTATTTAATACTTTAACCTGCCCCAACCATACTCCCAAACTCCTGGTTCTATTTCTATTACTGTTTTAATTATGATGGGCTTGGTTATGTTCTGGGAATGACTTAACCCCCAAATCTTAGCTAACAACAAAAGTTGTATTTCTCATTTGTGTTACAGTTAGCAAGCACTTTGTTCTAGTTAGAACCTCAGCAATCTAGGCTGATGGCAGTTTGCCTATCCTGTAATGAATCTCAACATGTGCCTTCCGAGGTCACATCTGGGGGAAAAGAAAGTTCATGCAGTGATTGAAAGTGGCATAAGTCACTTTTTTTCTCAGCTTATTGTCCAAAACTAGTCACTTGGTTCCAATCTAGCTGCAGGTAAACTGAAAATGTAGGTGGAGCACAAGGAATATTTGATGAACATTTAATGTTCCTTAAACACCTGTTCTCTTTTTCTTTCTCCATAGTACTTGCCATTTTTATTATGTCTTTTATATATTTTATATTACTTATATATTCATATATAATTTACATATCTTATGTTTACTATTTAGTGCCTCCCCCTGGCAAGAATGTAAGCTTATTCTACTGGAAAACTACACTTACCCAATGTCTTGCACACAAGCCTTTGCTCTGGTGTTCCTGCTATTTGAAATGCCCTCTACCTTTTTTTGCTCTGTACTCCTTTTCTCTAAAGACTAAATCTTATCTTTTTAGGACAACTTGAATTTTATTTAATCTGTGAGTCTTTGTTAATATCCTTAAACTAAGTTAAATGCCCATTCCTTAGACTTCCTCTGAACTTTTAGTATATTTCTATCATAGCACTTACCTCATTATATAGTTACATGCCTGTTTACCCCATTAACCAAGTTTCTCATGCATATGGAAAAGTGGCTGGAAAAATAAGTAGAGCTTAGAAAAGAAACTGAGGATCTGAATAAGGGCAGTGTAAGTAGGATGAAGAGATGACATAATCAAGAAATATTTAGAAGGTAAAATCATCAAGACTTGGCTATTGGTTGAATATGAGGGATAAGGAAGAAATTAAAAAATAATTTATCATTTATATCAGGAACGTCCAACCTTTTGGCTTCCCTGGGCCACGTTGAAAGAATAATTGTCTTGGGCCACACATAGAAGACACGAACACTAATGATAGCTGATAAACTACAAAAAAAATTGCTAAAAATTTTATGTTTTAAGAAAGCTTATGAATTTATGTTAGGCCACATTCAAAGCTGTCCTGGGCTTGCATGCTGCCTGTGGGCCACAGGTTGGACAAGTTTGATGTTGATTATTATTCATGTTATGTTTCCAAATGAAATAGGGGATATGAGAGGAAAAACAAGTTTGGGTGGGAGGAGGATGAATTTGATTTGAGGTATTTTGGGTTTAACTCCATAGGGACCTCAAGGTGGAAATATGTGCAGGAGTTGACTGTGGTTATTAAACCTAGGGAAATGGATAGATCTTCAGCATGTTAAGTAGAAGTTTAAAAATAGGAAAAGGTGAGGCTGCAAATAACTACTAAGGGTTGAATTCTTATTTATACCAATGTTTAAGGGACAAGAAGAGGAAGATATATATGGTCTTGTGTGGGAAACAAAAAATAGATGGTTAAAGGGGAACCAGGAGAGTGTGTGATGCTATAGAATTCAAGGATATTTAAGAATTCAAGAAGAAAGTTGTGTGCCATGTTAAATGCAGAAGAAAAGTCAAAACAACTATATACTGCATCTTTACCATTCTTTTTACAACCCTATTTAACTGCCTACTTTCAACTCCACTTCTTGTTGAACCTCCTTGAATTCTTAGTGAATTTAACCACCTTGGCTTCAAATTCTTGAGAAATTTGAAGTAATGAGGCATAATCTGCCTCAAATGTGCCTCCACTTCTTTTTCAAACTTACTATCATGTCCATCCACTTTCTTCCTCTCTAAATCCCAGGAGATTCAAAGTCAATTTTTAAATTAGTGCCGTTGATTTTTTTTTCCTTTTTATGATCTGCGGCTCCTGTATGCTATCAGTTTTTTTCTCAATAAGCTTACCATTTAAAATTTTAACAGAAGTGGAAAACAAGTTACAAAGTGTTGAATTTGAATACAAGATGGGGAAATGTCAATAGAAATTGCAGATAGTAGCTACTAATGGGACTGAGAGGGAGATAATAAGGCTGAGTCTGTCTCCCTAGGGAAGTGAGGACCCTTGCATGGGCCAGATGCAGGCACTATTTCAGAGACACTTTCATTTTGAAACCATATTAAAAGTACATTCCCTACCTGTTTTTTCCTACTGTAACATGCTGGTGATTGAATTTTTAGGAGCCGCTTCCCACAATGAACAGTGTAAAAACATCTCATTTCATTGACTTGTTAATTCATAGAAAAGTAGTTCTTGAATGTATGCTGTGTGCCTCACGTAGGGTGAGTGTTGGGAATAAAATAGGGAGTAAAAACATATAGTTCTTATTTTAATGGAATTTTATAGTATAGTGACTTGATTTTTATTTGCTTGTTTATATTTAACCTAATTTATTTACCAGTAACTAATTTTACTTTTTTCCCCTTTAGTATCCTCTTACATATGGACTGATTCTTATTCCCTGCTGGTGTTCCCTGGTTTGCCTAAGTAGAATTTACATGGGCATGCACTCCATTCTGGTAAGGAAACTGTTGTGTTCATAGTGCTTTATTTTTTCTCAAATTGACAACCATTTTAATCATTTGCAAACTTATATGGAGCCTAAACGAGAAAATATAGTTATTGTACATCTTGAGTTTTGTAAAAATGTCAGCATGCCTTGTAAAGTTTTAACATAGTAATCATGTATTTCATAAAAAGAGTTCCCAGCAACCACAATCACCAAGTATTAATACTCAGGATAACATTTCTGAGAAAAATAACAGTTTATTTTCCTTCTCATTCTCTTTATGCTTTTCCTAATTCTGAGTCAAAAGCAACAATGTGAATACAGAAACCAAGAGCTCTATTTATTAATGAAGATCCAATGACTAGAAACTTAAACCATCCTGGTGCCACTTACCTTACATATTAAACTCTAGTTTTCTTTCCCAGCAATATTTTAGGACTCACAGCAGATATTTTATTTTGAGAATGCAATTCAATTTAAAAGCAGCAACAGAAGACCCTTGCACTCTTTTTCAGCCACACCTACTCTGCTTCCTTTCTTTTCCTATTGACATTCCCTTAATTCTGGTTTGCTTCATCTCTTAAACAGATTACTGCACACAGCTTCTTAATTAGTAGTCTAATTTCTGGTTTGTCATTGCTCCATGCAGTGTTCAGTTTCCTGTTATAGTACTTCCTAAAGCACAAATATGATGTCATATGGAATGATTTTAATTCCCTCAAACTCAAAGGGTGTTTCTTATCTCCATACCTATAGGATTGCTATTAATCTTTGAAATACCCTTGACCATTCTTAACCTAGCTAACTATTCTATCCATTCTTTAAGACTCACAAAAATGGTCTTATCTCCTAAAAGCTGTTACCTTTCCCATTGTTGCAAAGTGCCACTTGAGTTCCTTCAGTCAATGAGTTTTCTGCAACACCATCTTTCCTTTTAAGATTGGCTAGGTGACCAGAGCATTTTGAACATAATTCTGGCATAGCAGCATTTATCCTGAATTGGAAATGCCTTTTTACCTTATCTGTTACCCCCAATAGACAATAAGCAACATGAGAAAAATAGACTATTAACTGGAACTCAAGCAACCGGCAAAAAAATTTTGCCGGTTGCTTGAGAGTGTTGGTTGCTTGAGCTCTGATTGATGGAGGGTCTACTGTATATTGAATATATAATCTCAAAGATGGTGCTATTATAAAGGAAATGGAAATATTTAGTAGACTGGTCAAATATTCAAACTGTGTATATCAGATAATGTCTATTCTTGAATCAGCTGAAGTAACAATATTGATGTCTTATTTTTAAAACCATGACTTGGATAACTTCTTTTAACTATTCAAAATCATCTTCTCCCATGTATAGTGTTAGAAGTTTTCATTTTTCTTTTAAAAGTAGAATCACAAATAGCTTGCAAGCTTTGTAAATTATGATTCTGTGTTATAACCACAACGATTCCTAATTAATAATATGTTGCTTCTTATCATTTTATAATTGATATATGAAATTTTACCCATAATGAGCCCATCTGTTTGCATTTGGGTTTAGTATAGTTCCACAATTTTTGCTTTTTTAAATATTTCAATGTTTTAGTAACTTACCTGCATTTTGAGCTATTTTCTCAATCGTAATTTGAATTATCACTGTTTATTGTGAAATTAGTATGGAACTATAGGCAGAGTGTGCCCTAGAATTTGTTAAGAGGTGATTAGATACCATATTATCTTAAGTGATATCTTCATTAACATTAGGAATACAGTTCTAATAATATGTTATAAATAATATATATATATTTTTTTTAAGATTTATTTTATTGATTTTTGACAGAAAGAGACAGAGAGAACGGGGAGGGCCCAGAGCAGTCTCCATAGTTGACATCAGTTTTCCATATAGTTTCACTCCACAGGTGAGCACAGGGCTGCGCAGGGCAGGAACTGGGCCGGGAACCTCCCACAAAGGTCCCAGCAAGAACTGAACTGGGGGCACACCCAGTTCAGCATGTGGGTCCACATGGGCCGGGGCC
The DNA here is from genome assembly GCA_004027555.1 of Craseonycteris thonglongyai. Lineage (NCBI taxonomy): Eukaryota > Metazoa > Chordata > Mammalia > Chiroptera > Craseonycteridae > Craseonycteris > Craseonycteris thonglongyai. The sequence continues at coordinate 43,608 of PVKE010003850.1, forward strand.
GGGATTCCATCCTCGGTCCCCGGGGCTTCAAAGCGAGCGCTTAACCCACTGAGCCATCCCAGCTTTCCCATAAATAATTTTTAATGAACACTTCATTCAGTATTAACCATGTGCTTTATTATCACAACACAAAGAGCTACAGCTTCATTTATTTTTAAAATCTCCCTACTTTCCTAAATTGATTTTATCTCCAGAAAAATAGAGAAGAGTTACTATGGCCATATTTTAAAATTTATTATCAAACCTAGCTCTCAAAATGTAATTTCTTAAAACACAAATCACTGAATACTTGTCAAATTACTATTTTGTGTCTACATTAGTAAACTTGTAACTGTATTTAACCCAAATTGTATATATTTAGGTATGAAAAGACTTTTTAGAAAGGTATTATAAGATTATAAAGTAGTATCTACCGCTAACTCATTTTTAAAGATTTATTTTTATTGTTTTTGACAGAGAGAGAGAGAGATACAGAGACAGAGAGAAGGAGGAAAGTTCAGAACAGTCTCCATAGTTGCACATAATTGGTTTTTCCACATAGTTTCATTCCACAGGTGGGCGTGGGGCTGCACAGGGCAGGAAATGGGCCAGGGTCTCACCCCGGTGAGAACCGAACTGGGGGCACTCCCCAGTTCAGCATATGGGTCCGCAAGGCCTGTGGCCAGGATTCGATCCTCAGTCCCTGAGGCTGCAAAGTGAGCCCTTAACCCACTGAGCCATCCCGGCTTCCCTACCTCTGACTCATTTTTATAACAAGAAATAAAAATCAAATTAACCAAGCACAATCTCAAAGCATATTTAATAGTTTGCCAAAAATGTAGATGGGAAAGGTAATTGCATAATGAGAGGAAATAGAGTCTATAAATTCATTATGGGATCTAGCATTGAAGTTTAATGATAGGCAGAAGCCAGATAAGAAATCCTTTATATGTCCTTCTCTGCACTTTGAATACATACATGGTATTGTATTTATTGCCTTTGTTGATAACTTTTAGAAGCATTTTGTTAATTGATTATATCTTTCCTGGACCTACTATAAAAGGAGTCACATAAAACAAATTTTTAAATAATCTCATTTCATATTGTAGAATAGGAAAGTAGTGAAAACTTTTTTGTGTAGAAATAAAAATTATAAATGTTTTTCTAATATCTATAATATAATTGTTGAAAAACAGTAAAGATATTAATATCAAGTAATTTAGTAGATTTTGTTAAAATAGTCCTATAAAAGATTTGTTTACTCATTCATTCATCCATCAACAAATATTTGACTGTCTACAACATACTAAGCTACCTGGGAAGGTGGTGGTAAGCAAATCTATATTTCCTCAAAAATTTTTAGTTACTATTCAGTTCTTAGTCTGTTTAGTAACTATATCTTCTGTAGTTGTTTTTATATTCCATAATTTGGAGTTGAATATTGTTTAGAACATTGGTTTCAAGCATTGTACTGTGACTGTAAATCCATGACAAAGTTTTTATTGAATTGCTACTACATAGTGAGGACAATGGCAGGAATTTGGGTATATTGAAGTCGTCATTGTAAAATCAAACTTAAAAACTTTCTGAATAACAAATTCTTTATGATCTTGCAGCAGGGAGGGAGGGCTTTCTTAAACAAAAATGCTGATAGATATGACTACATTAAAATTTAGAACTTTTGGGAAATGCTGGAATAGCTCAGCAGTTGACCACTTCCTTTGCAATTGCAAGGTCTGGGGTTCGATTCCCAGCCCCAGCAAACCCATATGCTGAACTTCAGTGCAACTGGTAACCAACCACCAGGATGGTTCAGCTGTGAAGGTTTTCATGTGGGAGGCCCCTGGTGCTTCCCACCGGGCACGGCCCCATATTCACCTATGTGGAATGAAACCATGTCACAACTAATCATGTACAACTATGAAGACTGTTGTGGGTACCCTGCCCCTCCTTTCTCTCTCCTCAAAAAAAAATTTTTTTTTAGAACTTAACGTTCATCAGAAGATGCCATAAAGAAAATGAAAAGGCAAACCACAAATTCCAAAGAGATGTTTAGAGCACAGTTTATTGATAGATTTTATTGATAGAGGATTTATATGAAGACTATATAAAGAAATCATGTAAATTAGCAAGAAGAAAACACAAAAGATACAAATATACGTGGCATAGAAAAGGAATGTCTTATAACTTATGACAAAATAATAATCAGAAAAATGTAACAACTGGTGAGATATAAAACCTTCTACAAGCATTTTTGGAATTTTAAAAATTTTCTTATGAAATTGAATGTGCGCATATCCTATGATTCTGCCAATCCATTCCTAGCACATAACCCGGAGAAACATGCAGATTCACACCTGGAAGCATCAAAAAAAGAACATCATAGCATTATTTATGATATTCCTGGATGGCTTCAGAATAAACAGATACCAAAAAAGAAAGCATTCAGGTTCAGCCATACCCAATGAACTAATCCAAAACCTGAAAACAACTTAAATGACTATCAGTGAGTAAATGGATAAATTGTATAATCACACAGTAAAATATTACACAGCTGTGAAAGTGAATGATCTACAACTATATACAATGAACGAATCTTAAAACAAGGTTCATTGTTAAAAGCAAATCAAAAGAGACTGAATACTTTATGATAACATTTTTATAAATCTCAGAAAGAAGTAAAAGTAGGTAATATTTTGTTTGGAGATATGTAATAAAACAGGTTTATAATGGTGTCTGTGGAGAATGCAGTGATAGAACTGGGAGATAGCACACCAGTAGATTCTGAATACTGGTAGGTAATACTATGGTTCTTTTGGGGGCATCAATTTCTAGATATTTTATCAATTCATATACACTCCACATACCTTTTTCTATGTACCAAATATTACGTAATAGAAAATTTAAGGAAGAAAAATGTTAAGCAGCTAGTCTGCTTAACTGTTGAATGTTGAGTGACCACTGTTATTTGGCAGCATAAAGACAACTAGTATGAAAAGAGTGGTTTCAGTATGGTGATTTTAGAAAAAAATAGGAGGTAAGGAAGTAGAGAGTGAATATAAGCAACTCTTGATAAAATTTTCAGTAACAATAGATTCCAGATGTTTTTGTTTTGTTTGTTTTAAGGTGGAAATTCTGAGACATTTTTGTTCATGTAAGGAATGATTCAGAAAGTAAAATTCTTAAAATATTAGCTCTATTTCCTCCAGTAAACCATTTTCTATCACCTATCCAATTGTTCATTTCTAAACCTAAGAGTCATCTTTTATCTTTCTCCTTTGCTTCTCTCCCATGTTCAGTCTATCACCAAGTTGTAGTTGTCAAATCTAATTTTAAAATAGTTTACTAAATCCATCTATGTACTTTCTCTTCATGTAGTTATGGGCCATGTCTAGAGCGAACCACTGCAGTAGCCTCCCACCAGTAGTCTCCTGTCCATTATATACTCTTCCTCTATGATTCATTCTCTGCACAGCAGATGGAGTGTTACATTCCTGTTAGGTCAGTACAAAAGTAATTACAGTTTTAGACTGTGAATTTTGAATCATTATTACTAGGCTCAAACAAATCTTAATTAATCAAAATAGAAACTGTTATCGTCAACACATTTTTGCCAACGACAAATAAGTTTGTGAATTCCTGTAGCATAAAAATCTTTGCTTTGGGATTCGATGAACTCTTGGAAAGCATTTTCTGCATCTTGCTGATTGTGCAAGTGTTTGCCCTGCAAAAAGTTGTCGAGATGCTTGAAGAAGTGGTCAGTGGGTGAGAGGTCAGGTGAATATAGTGGATGAGGCAAAACTTCGTAGCCCATTTCATTAAACTTTTGAAAGTCTGGTTGTGCAACGTGCAATTGAGTGTTGCTGTGGAGAAGAATTGGACCCTTTCTGTTGACCCATGCCAGCTGCAGGCTTTGCAATTTTCGGTGCATCTCATCTATTTGCTGAGTTTACTTCTCAGATGGAATAATTAGCTGGGTTTCAGGAAGCTATAGTGGATCAGACCAGCAACAGACCACCAAACAGCGACCATGACCGTTTTTTGGTGCAAGTTTGACTTTGGGAAGTGCTTTGGGGCTTTTTATCAGTCCAACCATTGAGCTAGTCATTGCCAGTTGTGTAAAGTCCACTTTTTGTCGCATGCCACAATCTGTTCAAGAAATGGTTCATTGATGTTGCACAGAATATGAGAAGATGACACTTCAAAAAGACAATTTTCTGGATTTTTGGTCAACTCATGATGTACCCACTTATCAAGCTTTTTCACCTTTCCAATTTGCTTCAAATGCCTAACGACCAGTGGTCAACCGTTGGAGTTCTTCAGCAACTTCCTGTGTAGTTGTGAGGATCAGCTTTAATGATTGCTCTCCATTGGTTGTTGTCAACTTCCGATGGCTGACCACTATGCTCCTCATCTTCAAGGCTCTTGTCTACTTTGCAAAACTTCTTGAACCACCATTCCATTGTACATTCATTAGCAGTTCCTGGGCCAACTGCATTGTTGGCATTGCGAATTTTCTCCTCTGCTTTACAACTTACTTTGAATTCAAATAAGAAAATCAGGGGAAGCTGGAATGGCTCAGTGGGTTAAGTGCTCACTTTGCAGCGCCGGGAACCGAGGATCGAGTCCTGGCCCCGGGCCCATGCGGAACCATGTGCTGAGCTGGGGGCTCCCCCAGTTCAGTTCTCTCTCTGTATCTCTCTCTCTCTCTGTCAAAAATAAAAAATAAAAATATATTTAAAAAAAAAAGAAAATCACTCAAATTTGCATTTTGTCTAGTATTATTTCCATAGTCTAAATATAAAATAAACAGCAAGTAGTGTCATTAGCAAAAAAACATAAAGTGAGAAATGTGCATTAAAATGATGTATATAATATAACCACATTTAAGAATGTATTCCAAAATATCAAACAGCAAATTTCAACAATGCAAAGCCACAATTACTTTTGCACCAACCTAATATTTTGGAATCCTTCAGTCATTTCTTGTCACTTTTGAAATAAAACTTAAACCATGATTTGGCCTCTGCCTATTTCCTTGACCTCATATCATATCCCTCTTTTCTTTACTCACTATTTGAGCCACACTGGGTTTCTCTTGGTTCCTTGAACTCACAAGGTTCTTTTCTTCCTCCAGCCCTTGACACTTGATACTCCCTCTACATGGGATACTTTTCTTTAGATCTAAGGATAGGGCTGACTTCTTTTTGGAATCAGGTCTCTGCTCAAGTATCACCTCCTCAGACAGGTTTCCTTAATCACTCTTAATAGAGAAATCATACTATCCCATTGTCCTTTTTTAGTTTTCTTAATAATACTTATAACTATCTGAAATTGTAATATTTATCTCCATTTTTACTTACAATGTTATTGTCAGTCTTCCCTACTAAAATGTAGCTCTGACAGCAGGAATTTTGTTCATTTTTAAGCAATGTATCCTCAATAACTATTTCTTCAGTGAATGAGTGAGAAAAGTACCCAGGCTTTGTATCTTTTTTAATCATAGAAATAATTATATATTTAAATTCATGACAATGAAGATGTTTTCTTTGAAAAAGAAGTGTACTCTTAGAAATCAAAACTATTTAATTTAAGCATAATTAATGGTTTGAGATTTGTATGTAGTATACATAAATTTATAAATATATATATGTTTAACTTACATTGTAAGTTAATTTATAAAAGGGTAGAACTATGAAAACATAATTATTTTATTATTGCAGTAGACTCTTCATTAACCGAACTCAAGTAACCGAAAAAATGTTTTGCCGGTGGCTTGAGATTTTGCCGGTTGCTTCAGTTCTGGTTAATGAATAGTCTACTTAGATTTGTTTGTATCTACCAATCCCCATGGGTGCCAGTTAACTGAGTCTACTGTATTAATAAATTGGTTTTTTTTTATTATAAGTTTTTAGGTCAATTAGTAAAATTTACTTCAAGAATGTGACACATTTTAAAAATTGCCATTTATTAACATTCGAAATGTGAAGTAAATACATTTTTAATGCCAAAAATAGTATTAAACTAAACAACTCTACTTTTCTCTTTTCCCAGGATATTATTGCTGGATTCCTATATACCATTTTCATCTTAGCTGTATTCTATCCATTTGTGGACCTGATTGACAACTTCAACCAAACTTACAAATACGCTCCATTAATCATCATTGGGCTTCATTTAGCCTTGGGGATCTTTTCTTTCACTCTTGACACCTGGAGTACATCCCGAGGAGACACAGCTGAGATTCTAGGAAGTGGTGCTGGAATTGCCTGTGGATCTCATGTTACCTATAACATGGGTCTGGTATTAGATCCTCCTCTAGATATGTTACCTTTAACTAGGCCCCCCATTACTGTGACTTTATGTGGAAAAGCCATATTGCGGATCCTCATAGGGATGGTATTTGTACTAGTAATTAGAGATATAATGAAAAAGATCACAATTCCTTTAGCCTGTAAAATCTTCAATAGACCATATGATGATATTCGAAAAGCAAGACAGCACATGGAAGTTGAACTTCCCTATCGGTATATTACCTATGGAATGGTTGGTTTCTCTATCACATTTTTGGTTCCTCACTTATTTTTCTTTATTGGTATCTCTTGATGGAGAAATAATGTTTATGATAAGAGAGGATATCAGTTATTGATATCTAAAAATATATTCTAGTTAAAAGCCAAATCAGAGTTAGGCTTTTGCAAGAATTTAACTTAAATAATTATTTAAGTAAATTCCTAAGAGTCAGTGCATTTTATCATTGCACATCCAGATATTTAGGTGAGCTGAGCTATTTCAACACTGAAGAAAAGTATCCGCTTAGAATGTTCATATAATGTTTCAAGGGGTTTGTGCTATTATGAATTCATTATATATAATATATATTAAGGTACATAATATGCAATTATATATCTAATATATGTTATATGTAAAAGAATATACCTAAGTTTTAAAAATTCTGGGTGTGTATTATAAAATCAGTAATATGCAAACAGTTGTGCCTGTGAATTTGGACTTAATACAGGTATGTTTTTATTAACAGATATATTTAATGTTTATTTACTGTGGGAGCCATTTACTAATTAAATTACATAATTACTAGACCAGAATTCATGTTATCACATATAGGTTTACTGCCTCTTTTTACACTGCCATCACCTTTCATGTTACCCATGTTGTTGAACATGGGAGGCATTTTTAATGGACCAAATTTTCAGAAAAATTAATTTTTTATTTCTTTTTTCACCCCAGTTCTGTACACTGTTGAATGTACTTTATTTTGCAGTTGTTCTGGGAATCAGTTTAATAATTCAGGTACTGAATTTTATTGCTTGCTAATTGTGCCTTTCTGTTGTTGTATTGAGAAATGCCATGTATACTGTGATGAAAATAAAATGCTAACTTAATCTTATATTGCATATAATCAGGCAAATATTTCAAAAAATATGTCAAGCTAACAGGACTAGAAGTTAAGCACTCAAGTCTTTAGCATTTGTCTCGAAGGAAACGTGGAATGAGTTAAACTTTCTCACTAATTTATTAACTAATTGGATAAATATTTCCATTTTTCTAGATATTTTTTCTGTGCATTGCTAAGTTATAGGAACAAGATATGTATGTATATATATGTATATATATACACATATATATTTTTTGGTATGTTGTCTTAATTGTTTATACTGCAGGTAGATGTTCCCAGTGAATCGGAATGTAATTGAAATTTATAGATGGGACAATGCACATTTTCATATGTAAACAAACTGTTTTTGTAAATTATTTGGAAATGATTTATTTAGCAATTACTTTGTAATACCCACTGGTTAGCTACTTATGGTAAATTATAAAATCTAAAAGTATCAGTATTTAGATCCTATTATTTTTTCAAATTTATTTTCATGGAATATTTGGGTATAGTATTAAAACTGTTTCTTATTCTGTCTGTGCCTTTATATTTTGAATTGTAATTATAATTAAGTTAACATTCAGTTTATTTGTAGTAAGTGTTTCATAAAGAAGAGAATTAACTTTCCATAAAAATGAGCATCAGGTATGGAATTACTGACTTGTTATCCTGTGTAATATCTGTCTTATTATCCAGAAGTATCTCTTGAGATGTTTCTATTTTGGGCAGCATTTGAGCTCATATTTTTATAATTCTGATTGAGAATTTAGGGACATGGTATTTTTACCAATACTGAATCTCATAATTTTAAATAAAGCAACTAAATTTAGGCTCTTTACCCATTAGTTAAAAAAGAAACCAAGGCACTTGGGATATATCGGTACGTTGGAAAATGTGCAGAGAATTTTTCTTTCAAAATGTATTTAATCAAATTTTAGGGACATAAGTTGGGTCTATGCTATCTAACTAATTTTTATATCTAGCTCTAAAGGTATTTGAAAATATTTAATTTTTTTTTGTGTGGTTTATTTTCTGTTCTATGGTAGTTTCATGCTAAATGTATTTAAAAATAAAAGCCAAATTCAGGATTGGAATGTGTTTTGTTTTGTTTACCGTCTATGCATTTGTCTCTGTATTATCTGGTAGAGATTTAGAAAGTATCTAGGATTTTCATTTTAGCAGGCTTTCCCTCTGAAACTTTCTATTCAAAATCAGAGTACTGTTTTCAGTAATAGAAGATATTAACAAAATTCTTTAAGGTTCAAACTGACTTTTGGCTCCATTTGTGGTTATTCTTATGCTGTGCTTTTAGTAAATAGTTTTATAATTTCTTTTAAAAATTTATTATGTAAAACATGTTTCAGTAAAATCTGTGGATAACTATTGTAGGTAGTCGACTGCTAATTCATTAATTCAGGAATTAATCATAATAACAGGAAGAGGTACTTTTTCAAGCAAAATTTACATGGATTTTGTAATTTTAAAATGCCATGGCATGTGATTTTCCAAAACTAGGTCTGCCAGAAACTCATTATAAGACCTAATATTAAAGCAATGCTGGGGAAGCCAGGATGGCTCAGTGGGTTAAGCCCTCACTTTGCAGCGCCAGGGACCGAGGATCAAATCCCGGCCTCGGCTAATTGTGCCTTGCGGACCCATGTGCTGAACTGGGAGCGCCCCCAGTTCAGTTCTCTCTCTGTCTCTATATCACTCTCTCTCTCTCTCTCTGTCAAAAACAATAAAAAATAAAATAAAAAATTTAAAGCAATGCTGCTACAGATTTACATAATTATTTTAATTTTATTTACTTATTTACTAGTTTTTTTATAAGTAATTTTTAAAAAGTGTTTTCAAAGACAACATAAAAATTAATTCAGTAATAAATAGAATTTAAAGGCAAACTTTTATAAAACATAGATGAGTATATATATATATATATACACAAAAAATTTTTGTTTTTTTAAGATTTATTTTACTCTTTTGAGGAAAGGTGAACGAGAGAAAGAAAAGGGAAGAGCCTAGAGGCGGTCCCCATAGTTGTACATCATTAGTGTGACACAGTTTCACTCTATACAGGTGGATCTGGGGCTGCGCTGGTCAGGAATTGAACCAGGGGGCCTCCCTCTTAGGAGGCAAGAACCTTTGCCACCATCCCCATGGTTACCAGTTGCAGTGCTGTTCAGCATATGGGGTTTGTTCAGCATTTGTAGATTGGGGCTGGGATTGAACTCCAGATCTCATGGTTGTGAACACAATACTCAACCGCTGAACTATCCCAGCATCCCCTATAAATACTAAAATGTTATGATTTTGAATATATGCATATAATTGCAATTTTATATGGCAAATACATTTTTATTGCCAAAACAATTTAAGTTTTAACAAAGAATGCTTACTCTAGATTTAAAAACCTAACTATTTAATCTGGACGTCAGTAAGGGCCAATTTTGAATATTCAACTTTGTAGTTGAATTCGTTTTTCTGATGGGTGTTCTTGTTTGCTAAGGAGATTTTTTTTTAAGAAAGGCAGTAGTTTGAGAAGGAGTAATGGAACATGGTATGCTGCATATTTTGTCTAATTTTGGTCATGATCTTTCACTTCTACAGTATACGTAAGAAAAAACTTTTACACTTGAATTATAATTGGTTACGTGAGCTATTATATATAAAATAGCACAATAAAAATAAGTTTTACTGTGCTAATTGTAAAGAACATTTTAGAAAGCTCTTTATTTTAATTCCATCAGACCACTACAGCTCTCTTTATAAAACATTTCTTCGTCGTGAGATACATGGTAGGGACAATTTTTAAAAAATAAACTTTTTAAGATAAAAACATTTATAGAAATAAACACTAACTAGCTGGTATTTTGTACTGTTTTCTTTTTAACATCTGTAGTCTTGGTCCATTTTCCATGAATGGTTAAAAAGTGCAGCCCCTAGTACTACAAGCATCCAGATATGACAGGATATCTATTTGCTTTTTAAGGGTTTTTTTCTTATTTTCTGCACTTGATCTTAGCCAAAAAGCTGAGAAGCGATTTTTCCTTATTTTCTGAAAGCCAAATGAATTTTAAAATTGCTTTATGACCTATGCTAACAGAGTGTATCATGATGCCTGCAATATTATTAGATTTACATTTAATCTTAAATGTCATAAAGTCCATTATATCAGGTTTTAAAAGGTTATATATTTACCAACAGATTCATAGACATAGAGATAAAACTGATGGTTACCAGAGTGGGTGGGGTGGAGGGATGTGTGAAAAAGGTGAAGGGGAATATAGTCAGTAGTAGTGTGATAACTTCGCACATTGATAGATGGTTTACTAGACTTAGTGTGATCACATAAGGTATATGTGTCAAATCACTATATTGTATACCTGAAACCAATATAATAGTATATGCCAGCTATACTTTTAAAAAAGTTCCTAAACGTATCAATTATGTGGTTTGCAATATGTTTATGAGATATAAAATGGATTCTTTTTTTATAAAATTACCACAATAGTATTACCTCATCAGATTTGAGGTTTATCCCTTCCTAAATATAGATTTTTGAAACTCAAATCTATTGTAGCACATATTTATGTATTTAATTTTTTTTTTCTTCATATCTATGGTGTAAGTTACATGAGGGAAGATAGTTTGTGCTTCTGTTTACTCTGCATCCTGGGACACAGCAGGTATCTGGGTAGTATAAGTTGTTGAATACATAGGCCTCAGCATTTGCATTTTTCTGGGGAAAATTCTATAACTTTGAACAGATTCTCAAAGAGATCAATGATCTAAAAAGTTTAAAATTATGTAATAGTGTACCTTTTACTTGTTTTAGCTGTTTGAAAAGTTTAGGTTGTAAATAAATCCACTTTATCTGGTAAGAATTTTGTCACATGTTATACAAATATTTAAAGGATAATAATTTAGATTCTTGAAATGTTTTGCATGTAATTACTATAGTTCCCTGTTGTATAGACAGTGATTTATACTAAATTAGTTATAAGATATTATTTTCTATAGAGTTAAAACCAAATCTGAAAAGAAAATATTCTACATACATAGTTGATATTACTTTAGGTTTTAGTAATAAGATATATAAATGTATTCATGAAACTATTACTTTGTACACTTGATCTTTAATCTTTCATATAAGCAGCTACTTTATGATCTGGTTTTTATAATTAAAGCATTATTTATAATTAAAATGTAGATGAGATATATTCAGGACTTAATAATTTTTTTTTTTTTTTTTTTACTTAACCACATTTAAAGATTCCCTGGTCCCAAAGTTCTCCCTCCAGGCCCAGATATATTTTTTTTTATTGAGATATAATTGACATATAGCTTTGTTAGTTTTAGCTTTATAACACAATGATTTGTATATATTGTGAAATGATCACAGTCAGTGTAGTTTATATCTGTCCCCATATGTAGTTACAAATTGTTTATTCTTTTTCTTTTTTTTTCTTCATTTTTTTTTTGGTTAAGATTTATTGTTTTGAGAGAAGGTGAAAGAGATGGGGAGAGGTCCCACAGTAGTTTCCATAGTTGTACATCATTAGTTGTGACATAGTTTCATTCCACACAGGTGAAAGTGGGGCTTCAGGGAGCACAAACCAAACCGGGGGCCTCCTGCATGGGATGAGAGAACCTTTGCCACCATCCCGGTGGTTACCAGCTTCACCACAGCTCAGCATATGGGTTGGCTATGCCCAGGGCCTGGGCCAGGGCTGTGATTCAATTCCCCAAAGTTGCAGTTTCAAGGCAAACACTCAACCTGTTGAGTTATTCCAGCATTCCCAAATTGTTTTTTTCTTAAAGCAAACATTCAGCCTGCTGAGCTATCCCAGCATCTCTGTTTTTCTTTTTCATAAAGACTGTTAAGATCTACTCTCCAGGAAGCCCAGATGGCTCAGTGGATTAAGTGCTCACTTTGCAGCCCCAGGGACTGAGGATCGAATCCTGGTCCTGGCCCATGTGGACTCACATGCTGAAGTGGGGAGTGCCCCTAGTTTGGTTCTCACCGGGGTGAGACCCCAGCCCAGTTCCTGTCCTGTGTGTCCCCACGCCACCTGTGGAATGAAACTATGTGGAAAAACCAATGATGTGCAACTAGGGAGACTGCTCTGGGTCCCCCTCTTCTCTCTGTCTCTGTCAGAAACAATAAAAAATCTTTAAAGATCTACTCTCAGCAACTTTCAGTTATGCAATAAATACAGTATTATTATTTGTTATCATGCTGTGCATTCCATCTCCATGACTTATTTTATAAATTGGAAGTTTGTACATTTGGACCCCTTTCACCCACATCCCTCAGTCCCAGATGTGGGGGACTCAATTGGTTAGTGGCAGTACATAGATTCTAATTCCCCCAGTATTTAAAGCAAACTTGTCCAACCTGTGGCCCAGGATAGCTTTGAATGCGGCCCAATACAAAGTCATAAACTTTCTGAAGACATTACGAGATTTCTGGTGGGATTTTTTTTTTTTTTTTAATTCATCAGCTATCATTACTGTTAATGTATTTTATGTGTGGCCCAAGACAATTCTTCCAATGTGCCCCAGGGAAGCCAGAAGGTTGACAAGCCTGATTTAAAGGGTAACCCCTCTCATTTCAGTTTATCTAAGGGATAAAAATTCACCAAACTTGCTTTAATGGATACTGTTATTTTTGCTCATTTCTGATTGAAATGCTATGACAGTGCTCTTAAAGTAGTGAAACAACTGAAGTAATACTTAAGATTTTCTACTCTGAAAAGTGTTTCAAATAGCTTTACAAAATAAATATTTTAAAAATATTTTTCTCTTGGCAGTGTATTTCCAAAATCTTACTTAAATTATTTATTGACACAAGCTGTACATTTTTAAGTTAACATATAACAATATAATTTAATATATAAATGTCATTAATTATAAACCTAAATATTACATTTACATCTGAAATGTTTTTCTACCTTTCCTAGAAATTGTCTACATTTTCCTACTATATTGTATATGTTAAGGTTACAGGTGATTATATAGAATTATAAATATTTTTCACATATGGGATCTTAGAACCCATATATCCAATAACTCCTTACCCAATTCATAAATCTATAAGCATGTGCAATCTTAACTACTCAGGCAGACCATCTATTTATGATGCATTGTTGAATAATTCTAAGGGGAACAATGGGCTAAGAGCAGTATGGTGGGTCAGCATGCAAATGAGATTGTGTTAGAGATGTTGGCAAACAAATGGACTGCAGTTTGCAGCATTGAGGTACCTCGAAGAGAGTAGTTTTAGGGTATAAAGCTGAAAAATTGTTAGTTTCTTTTTAAAATCTGATAAAAGGGGAAGCTGAGATGGCTCAGTGGGTTAAGCGTTCACTTTGCAGCCCTGGGGACTGAGGATCGAATCCCGGCCCCGGCCTGTGTGGACCCATGTGCTGAACTGGGGAGTGCCCCCAGTTCAGTTCTCACCAGGGTGAGACCCCGGCCCAGTTCCTGCCCTGTGCAGCCCCGTGCCCACCTGTGGAATGAAATTATGTGGAAAAACCAATGATGTGCAACCATGGAGACTGTTCTGGGCCCTCCCCCTTCTGTCTGTCTCTGTCTCTGTATCTCTTTGTCAAAAACAATAAAAATCCATAAAATCTGATAAAAGGCAATTATGTATTTTGCTTTAAGTCTGGTTTACATGTTAAGAGTAGAAATACATCAGTTTCTTATATTATCCTGGATATTAAATGAAGAAGCTTGGCCTTGAATTTTAGTGACACTAATTGTGACTGGTGTAGTTGCCAGTTGTATAGAAGAGCCCTCAGAATGTTAGAACTTTGTGAGGTTATTCTTCTCCCACCTCACCTGTTTGCAACCTCCTTGGGAGCTTTTGTGATGTAATCCTAAACATACATACAAGGAGAGACCAAAGAAAGACGCTGACCACTCCAGTTCATAGGTGGCAGGTTTAAAAAGGGAACTTACAAGACTGGTCTTGGACAGCAAGTACATCACACCTGCCAGCTACATCTTACAAGTTTATACAGAGGCCCTAACTGTGATAGCTAATATACTGTCCAGATGGTCTCAATAATATCTTATTCTCTCAAGGCTATATCCTTGGGGCAGCTTCTGGGAACAGGGAAGGCAGGAGGAACACATTCCAGAGACGGGATGGATAGGGAGCCTCCAATTACCCAGCTCTTGAATCAACCTGCAGTCAATTGTTGACTCCACCACCATTTTCCAAAACCTGGCTAGAGGGTTGTAAAAACTAATGACCTACCCAGAAACCTGATAACAGACTGTGAGGCAATGCATCATAGGGATGAGGAAGAGTCTACAGACCAGCTACAAAGGGCCTGTGTTCTACATGCAGGACTACCTGAGGACTTGGATTTCCAGGCATGCTCTGGGAATAACTTTGGTGTTCTTCAACAATTTATTGCTTACACTACCATACTTGACTGAAATTTCATCTGTGGATTGAGCTAAGAACCTATCACACATCTGACTAACCACAACTGCTTGGGACATGAAGATTGTGAAGTGAATGTAGGAAGGGTGTTTACTAGTAGAATCCCAGAGGCACCATAAATGTGTTCCATCTACGTGAGGTAATCTACAATACACCTATGACCATCTAATTTTTCTGATTCAAATTTGTTCAAAAAGATTCTT
>PVKE010003850.1:58747-69154 GCA_004027555.1 Craseonycteris thonglongyai
ACCGAGGATCGAATCCCGGCTCCGGCCCAGGCAGGACCCACGTGCTGAACTGGGGAGTTCCCACAGTTCGGTTCTCTAGCTGTCTCTGTCTCTGTCTCTCTCTCTATCTGTCAAAAGTAAAATAGAAATAAATATGCACTGAAGACAAAATAATTACTCTCTATAAATATAAAAAGATATAAAAAAAAAAAAAAAAAAAAAGATTCTTTGAGGGGAAGCCGGGATGGCTCAGTGGGTTAAGCGCTCACTTTGCAGCTCTGGGGACCGGGGATCGAATCCCGGCCCCGGCCTGTGCGGAACCATGTGCTGAACTGGGAGCTCCCCTAGTTCAGTTCTCTCTCTGTCTCTGTATCTCTCTCTTTCTCTGTCAAATAAATAAATAAAAATATATTAAAAAAAAAAAAAAAAGATCTTCATTTAAAAAAAAAAAAAATTCTTTGCTTCCTTATAAGGTGTGTGTGTGTCACCTGTTTAAAAGAGATAATGACCATGTTGTCTTATGTTTATTTACCTTATGATTAGCCCTCAAGCATGTTACATTGCAGATCTGCAAGTATAGCCATTCCATATGTATCATTCACCTGCAACTTTCATTCCAAAGAAATCATTGATGACTTTTCCTTTGAACAGTTACATAAGTAGAAAGGAATGATTATAGATTTCCGTCTTTGGGGGCTTTAAGGTGTTCCATTTCTTGACATGTTACACCTTATTCTTTCTCTTGCAAATCTATTATAAAGCTGGCTTCATATTCTAGGTTTTTTAGTAGTGGTTTTTCTCAAATCCTGACCCTACCATTTTACAAAACTTATTCATTATCATGAAAATTTTTGTGTATGAATTCCATTCTGCATGAAGGTACTGCTGCCAAACTGGCGTTGACTTTCATGTTCTCATTCTGTGTTTTCTCCAATAAACACAGTGACAAAACAGGTCTGTGGGATAAAAGAAATGTTCACAGACTCAAGCCAGTATGTTGCAGAGGAAGAAGTCAGAAGACGAAGATTTTTGTTTTGATTTTGCTTTGTCTTTATAATTTACCTTTAACTTGGCACTAGCTCCATCTTCTGAGACTCAATTTTCTCATATATGAAATGGAGAAGTTTGACTTGATATTCTCTAAGATCTGTTTCAATGTTAAAATTTAACGAACTATATTAGACCAAGCATACAAAACAAAGGGAATGTTTCTATTGTTTTTATTAGGATACAAAAATTTAACAACAAAATGAATTTTAATTCGCATTCAATGAGGAAGCATATCTTGTCCTGTCTATAAAAAGTTTGTATATAACCCTCTAAGAAAGTTACAGGTTTTCCCAAAGAGAAGCAATGAGTTAACTTTATAAGGGTCATAACAGGAGCTTACAAGTTTCTGCCATAACTGAATCACAAGGTTTAAAGTGACCCTGGGTGTTACCTAATCCAACCTACTATCCAAATAGTTTTGAACTGAAATCACCCTAAACAGATAGTTCTTTGTTTAAAAAAAAAAAGGAACAGGGTGGACATCAAAGACCTCAGTAATTTTATAATTCATTCAACAAATCTTGCTAGCAATGGAGATGGATATGTAAATGAAGGGGGGGAGAGGGAGAGAAGAAAATCTATTTTGGAAATTTCATTTAGAACTGAAAAACCAAAAGAATGATGGATAAAGAATGTAAAACTACCTCATTACAAACATAACACTCATGAACCTTGAAGATTCATGTGACATTTTAGAAAATAAGACCCTTGTATTAAATTCAAGACATTTTAAAATTGCAGAACACATTGTCAAGTTGTATTTTTTTAAATTAGCAGAACATAAAATTATGACCTTTATTAGAACATTTCTAAAATTTAACAATTTTTATCAAAAAGCATTTTTAAAGGATATTCCTTAAGTTCCATTAGAAAACATGAGGTGATTATTGAATGTCAATCATTTTTCTTATATAATAAAATTCTCACAGAAATGAGAAGTTACTTGACACAGAAAATTACAGATTACTATGGACGGAAGTCCCCTTTTGCCCATTATAACCATGGCATTCCCCTTCCAGAAGTAACCACTGTTACCATTTTGGAGTTTTTTTTTTTCTCTGTGTGTGTATTCATATGTTTAAATATATAATTATATTTTATAAAGGTTGGGTTTAAAAAACAAAAACGGGATAGTGTATATACAAGGTCTGACAACTAAGTTTGTGAACTTACCACAGTGCGTATGTTGGCAGCACTGTACAAACAACTCATAAAGGTTTCATAATCTTGGTATGTAAGTGTCTCACAGCTCTTCTTGTGTGGACATGTGGCGGTGTCTTGCTGAGTGGCATTCGTTATTGTTGTGTGTTCTTGTATGCGTTGAAAGAATGTTGGAGCTTGAATTTGACAATAAACATTAAATTTCTTGTTAAACTTGGCAAGAGTGGACGTGAAATCAGGGACATGTTAGTCCAAGTTTATGGGGATAATGCCGTGAAAAATATGGCAGTGTACAAATGGAATAAATGTTTTTCTGAGGGGAGAAAAAATGTCACTGATGAAGAGAGGTCAGGGTGGCCAGTAATGAGCACAACTGACAAAAATATTGCAAAAATTCGTCAAATTGTGTGTCAAAATAGTCAGCTGACTGTGAGAAGCATAGCAGACCAAGTCAACGTCAGTAGCGAAACAGGATTATCTTTACTGAAAATCTCAGCATGAGATATAGATAGATATATTTTCAAGTTAGTGTTTTTGTTTTCCTCAGATAAATACCCCAAAATGGAATTTCTGGGTCATATGATAGTTCTATTTTAACTTTTTGAGGAACTTCCATACATTTTTCTACACCAGCTTCATCAATTTACATTGCCACCAACAGTGCACAAGGGTTCCCTTTTCTCCACACCCTCAACAACACTTGTTATTTTTTGTATTTTTGGATAAGTAGCCATTCCAGCAGGTATGAGGTGATATCTCATTGTGGTTTTGATTTGCATTTCCCTGATTAGTAATCCAGTCTATTTATAAAGAAGTAAAACATTACACATGAACCTAAAGCATCTTTAATCAGTGCCACATTCCTATCTATTAAGGGTACTCCTTGTGCTTTGCAGTGGCAATTTATTGTGAGTCCTTCCAGTTCATTTCTTTATACTTTTATGTGCATACTTTATATCCATAACCAATACATTGTGTTGTTTTAAATTTACATCAATGGTAATATTATTCAACAATTGCTTTTCTTCACTCATCATGATGTTTTGATATATTTCCATGTTTATAATGTATAGACGTAATTCATTTGTTACCTACTATAATTAACCCTTGAATAACATAAGGGCTAATATAGGGGCACTGCCCCCCTCCCAGGCTCTCTCAGTTGAAAATCTGCATATAACATTTGACTCCCCCAAATATTTTTTTATAACAGCATCTTTTAAAAATTATTTTATTGTTTGAGAGGAAAGAGGGAGAGAGTAGTGGGGGAGGGCCCAGAGCAGTCTCTATAGTTGTACATCATTAGTTGTGACAGTTTCATTCCACACAGCTGGATGTTTGACTCTCCCAAATCTTAACTACTAATAGCCTCCTGTTGACTAGAAGCCTTACCAGTAGCAAAAACAGTCAATTAGCACATATTTTATATGTTATGTGTATTATATATTCTTATAGTACAGTAAGCTAGAGAAAAGAAAATATTAAGATAATCATAAGGAAAATACATTTATAGTGTTTATACATATTTTTGGGGGGAAAAATGTGTGTGTAAGTGGACCTGTGCGGTTAATGTTGTAATGTGTCAATTGTATACAGTATTAAATCATATAATTATGCCACAATTGATTTATCCATTCTTCTAGAATAGAAAATCTAGATTATCAATATTTTTTCATTAAAAGGATTAATGATTTTATTTTTTAGAGCAGTTTTTGGTTCACAGTTAACTTGGGAGAGAATTACACAGAGCTTTCGCCTCTCCCTGGGTCCTCTCCCTGCCACATCTCAGCCTCCGCTACCATCAACATTCTGCACCTGTATGTTCTATGGGTTTGACAAATGTATAATGACATGTTTCTACAATTATAGTATTATACAAAGTAATTTCACTGTCCCCAAAATCTCCTTGCTCTACCTATTTCTCCCTTCCCCTAAGTTCCTGGCAACCACTGATCTTTTTACTGTCTCTACAGTTTTGCCTTTTCCAGATTGTCATATAGGTGGAGTAATACAGTCGTAGCCTTTTCAGATCTTTTTTAAAAAAGATTTTTTATTGTTTGAGAGAGAGAGAAACAGAGAGAATGGGGAGGGCCCAGAGCAGTCTCCTTAGTTGTACCTCATCAGTTTTCAACATAGTTTCATTTCACATTGGAGTGCGGGGGCTGCACCGGGTGGGAACTGGGCAGGGAGCCTCCTGTATGGGAAGCATGCCCCCGCGAGCTGGGGGCCAAACCGGGGGCCTTCCACATGGGAAGCTCTCCCTGGTGAGAACCAAACTGGGGACCACACTCCAGTTCAGCATATGGGTTCGCACAGGATTCAATCCTTGGTCCCCTGGGCTGCAAAGCGAGTGCTTAACCCGCTGAGCCATCCTGGCATCCAGGAAATACTTTATTTTTCCTTCCATGATATCATATTTTCTTCTCTCATTGGCTCTTCAGTCTCCTTTGCTTTTCTTCCTCTGCCAACTTCCTGATGTTATAATGCCTCAAAGCTCATTCCTGAACTATTTTCCCCTCTTATCTATATTCCTTGCCTTGGCAATTTCAAGCAATTCCTGGCTAACTCCACTCCAATCTCCCTACCCAATCTTCAGATTCCTATATCCCATATCTACTTGACCTTTCCACTTAGATTTATAATGGACATCTTGCATTAAATATGTGCAAAGCAGAACCCTTGATTTTCTCCACCAAAACTGTTCCTAACCTTGTCCTACTCATCTCATTAGGTGGTACTATCAACCTTTCAAATTTTAAGTCTAAAAACCTAGTAGTCATTTTTCTACTTGCTTATCCTTCACAAAGTAATCCATTTTCCTTCAAAGCATAATTTGAATAGCTCCACTTCATTGCCATTTCTTCACTCAGGCCTAAATCGCCATCAGCTCTTGCTTAGACTACTGTCTAACAGTCTCCTAACTAATCTTCCTGCTTTCTCACAGGCTTCTTTATCCCTCCAATGATTCATTCTCTACACAGAAATATTTAAAAGTGTAAATCAAATTATGTCACTCAGTTTCTTAAATCCTGCAGTATATTTCCATTGTAGTTGAAATTAAATCCGAACACCTTCTGATGTCAAGGACTTACACAATCTAGCCCCTATAGATTCTCCTTTATCTTAAACTCCATTCCAGTCATAATGGCCTATTTCTCTAAGTCAAGCATTGGAGCTTTTGCCGTCACCATCTTCCCTACCTGGAACACTCCCACTACCGCTTATGAATGGCTTCCCCTCATCATTCAGATCTCAGCTCAAATATCATCTTTGCTCATCTTTATTTAATGGAACCCCCATCTCCTATATATATTTTATCTGTCACATCATCCTGTTATATTTTATTCAGAGGATTGAAATTTTCTTGGTTATTTATTTGCTTGTATATGCTTCCCCCCACTATCATGGAAGGTTCATGAGGGCAGGGACCATCTTTATGTTCTCTGTTTTATTTGCAGTACCTAGAATTAGTAGGGTTTCAATAAATATTTGTCCTATTGTAACCAGGAGCCAGCCTGGCTGAACGGAATCCCTGAGTTCGAGCAGTGGGAATTGAGACAGACCAAATGACCTGCCTACTGCCCTCAATAGGACAGCCCCAAATAGCTTTATTGCTTGCTTTATATAGCAGAAGTTAACATCATTACAAGGAATAGGGAAGAGATTAAGAGACATGATAGGTTAAGTACAGGGTGGGTTATTCATTAGCATAATTAACAGGAACAAGCAAACCCTTCCCCATACATATCTTTTTAACCCCAGGCCTAGTAATCAATCAACTGGTCTGATCTTCATTCGAAGCTGCACGTACACATTCTTTTCTATAGATAATCACAAGGGGAGGTGAAGGGGTGGCTGAGGCCTTGCCATCAAGGCCCCCAGAAACCTTCCCGTTCAGGCTCCTGACCGGCTCCCAACATCCTATGGGTGACTGAATGGATCTACCTTATTATTTTATATTGCTGATGGTACAATTGCATAAATTTACCATAGTTTATTTAACCATTAGCCTATTAGTGAACTTTCAGATTGCTGGTAATTTTTTGCTATAACAAAGCTACTCTGACATTTCCTCTGGGTGTCTTTTTGTAATTGTATATGACTATATATAGGCAGGGAGTCAACAAGAGATGAATAAATAAGACTGTATCCTGTCCTCTTCCTTGACATCATTTCTATTTCCTTTTCCCAGAGAGAATTAAAGAGCCTTCATACACATAATAACTTTTTAAAAACAAAACAAGTTTGCTGTTTCTAATAGCTCAGATCGAAAGAGAAAGTTGTTGCTTTATCATCCAGAATGTATTCTCTGTCCCAGTCTAATTACATTTAAAACTCTTTTACATCTTAGAAATCACCATAGAATTATGATAGAACATAACCCTTAAAATTGCCTCTGCACACAATTTTAAGTTTGATATTTTGTTTACCCAATTTATTTCTGTTGGTTCCCTGCCTGTACTCATCTTCATCAACTTATATTAGAATATTAAAAACTACTATACTGAATATTTTGTAACTATCATTTTAGTGGATATTTATTGCTATTTATATTATTATACTTAAAATTGTTGATATAGTAAATAAATAAGATATATTATTTATTTTTAGAAAATTAGTAGCAAGAATTAAAAGACAACAGATCTGCTAATGTTCATTTCCTTGGTCAATATTTTCTTGTATTCCTTACTCTTTCCTTTTATTACTGTTTCTCCAAGTTTTTTGCTAAAATGAGAAAGTGTTATTCCTTGGGAGGTATATTGGAACTAACCACATTAATTCATGCAGAACATGTTCCATTGGATGTTCCATATTTTTTTAATCCCAACTTATAACACTGATAAGATTGTATAACTAATCTTCAAACATGAATTTCAACAAATTGTCAATGTTTTATCAGTTCAAATTTAATAATAAATTGCAAATTGACACCTGTCAAATGAACTAACTGTAAAGGAGGCATAAGAACTAATTAGCATATTTTAGGCAGATATGAGATAGTCTGTTAGAGTTTATTATTATTAATTCACCAAGTAAAACATGTACTGAAAGAAATATGTGAACGCAATATAGAGCTTGAATTACCTAAAGAGAAGTAACAGAAAACTTAGTCAAAATGGTTTTTAAAAATAAAAGGAATTACCTCATTTAACAGACTGTCCAGAAGTAGTAGGCTTCAGGCCAGTCTTAATTCAGTGAAATCTAAAGCCATGGAAATAGGCAGGATGACTTCTGGGGAGAGTTTAGAGTCTTCACAACACATGTTTAATCTCAGGACAAGCACCAGTCAACTAAGAGTGTTTTCCTGAAGGGCTACATCGTGAAGCACTATTTAGATTCTGTCCATAGACATGCTACAATTGAATAATGATGTCTGTACAAGGACAAAGGGGAGAGGAGGTAAAGATAAGCCAATGGAAAGGGACTCTAAAATACAGACTGAAAGGGAGGAGAAAGTTCCCAGAAGAACAAAAAACAATCAACACTTTCAAATGCTAGTTGAAAAATTCATCATGAAGGTTGAGAAAAGCCATGGTTTTCATTTTTACCTTTAAGAAAGCAATTTCAATATTATCTGTGGTAGGGGCAGCAGTTAGACTACAGTGAATTAAGGGAGAAAAAGGAATTGGGAAATGAGGCAGTAAGTACATTTCTGAGGTTTATAGATTTGTGATATCGGTAGATACTATACGGCAGAACTAATTACATACAGTTTTTAAAAATCTAATTAAATCTAAGATTAGACTGCAACTGAATCGGGAACATAAAATCTAAAATGAACACTATCGATCAAATGACTGGAGCAACTGAATTTAAGCAATAAATTTAGCATTATTAATCTAGCTTTTATCTCATATTTGTCCAACTAAGAGAAAACATTAGGGAACCACATCAAGGGGATTAGCTAACCTACCTGGAGCAGTGATTCTCAATATGCACCTCCCTGACCAGTAGTGTTGGCATCATCTGCGATGAAATGCAAATGTCTGTAAGTATCTCAGACTTACTAAATCAAGAACTTGGGCACAAGGCCCCAGCAATTTGTTGAACAAGACCACCAAGTTGATCTGGATGCACACTCAAGTTACTGTACTTTAATTGCACTTTTTCATGAAATAAACCACATAGTTATTAAGTTACTAATATTTGGTCTGCCTGATCTAAATTACCTAGATTCTGTACTGTCAAACCCTTTCAAGGGTTTACAGCCAACTAAAACTCTTTTAAGCATATTATGGCCCTTGCGTGGCCAGCTGTGGTCTATTAAGAAAGATCTGAGAGAGGGCCAGAGAAGAAGATTTACTCATAGTGGGGATCAGTAGTCCTCACAAGTGAAAAAACCTTCTCTCCCAACGCCCAATGGCTTAAACTGAGAAGTCCCAGGCACCAGAGTCAATTCCTGACACAGCAAAACTGCGCACAGTAATTTTTGACACATTTGTTTGTGACAAACAAACTGTTTTGTTGAACTTTTGGCTCACTATGCAACACATGCCCTGCAATATTTCTTTCCCTTTTCGTTTTACAATAACTTTTTTATACATCTGTTGCATTGCTCTATATTTACATGCATATATACTGTATTGTAAAATAATTAGATCCCTTAAGAAGACTCCCTCATCTAGAAAACATGCTTCTGTTGTTGCGTTCTCCCTTCAGCCTTGTAGTTATGTAAAGTCTTTATCTATGTGCGTTTGTTTAATAAGCTGTTTCTTTCAGAGTAAATTGAACTGAAATTTCTGACTTCTGCATAAATTTATCCAGATTTTCAAATCAGCACTTTATTTTCTGTTATACAGTATTCCTTAAACTCCTGGACTTGAAATCTTCACTTTAAAGCCATTTCTATTGCAGGGGGGAAAAAAATCCCCACAAATTAAGACCATGATAATTATAAAGGTATAAAAAAAATCACAACTCTCTTATGCTATTGGAGCTTACGACTCCAATAAAGAATCTCATCTAATAAGGACTGGGCAGAGGTGAGGAATGTTTTTCCATGTCTGAAATAAATCAATAAATAATGGATGAAGATTTACCAATTGTTAATTAACATTTAAAACTTTACAAGGCTAATATGTATTATTACCAGATTGGAAACTAATCTTTGTTGCCATTCTTACACAGATCTTTCTTTCTACCATGTTCAAAAAAATGCTGAATGCTTTGTTGATAATTTCCAATATTATATACCTATCAATGTATTATTAGTAATATTGGTGGGATCTTTACCTAGGATATACGCTACCTTTTTCAAGGTTTTCAATATATGAATATAAATCTTTCAACTAAGTGTTCAATACAAATTCTAGTGACACAGGTTGGCATTTCTTTAAAAAGATATTTTCATACTTCTGTATATGGTACTTCTAGAATAGTCATCTCAATATTTTTATTTAATATTGAGTTAATTATAGTGAGAGTGCTCTCACTAGAATAAAAATTACATTTATATTTAAAAATGTAGTAATTTGTGTAACCAAATTACTGAGTGATTACTGAGAGAGTGAAATACTAGTTTTTGCCAGAGAAAGAACTTCTCTATTTCTTTGCAGCTATTCAAAACAATCTGTTGGAGTTTTGCAAAATCAGAAAATAATATTAACAACTTACTTTCAATGTCCTTGATAGAGAAGTCCTAAAAGTAATCAGCAGTAAGTTGTAAATTAAAAAATAAAATAAAATCAACTTTATTGATATGTAATTTATGTACAATAAACCACACATTTTAAGGGTGGGGAGATCAGTGAGTTAAGTTGTAAATTTTAGTGTTATCTATACCTTAAAGTGTATTGATTTATAGCCACATGTCAGTTAAACAAAATTAACCAGAATGCTTTGAAGTGAACTATTTGATTGACCATTTTAATTAGTTGAGTGTTAAGAAAAAAAGCACTCTTTGATAAAAATAAATTTACAAATAAATTTTTCCATGACTTTGATTTTTTTTTTTTTTTAACAACAGAGTCTAATCTCCCCTTATAGTCAAAATCTGCAATGGCAAGTTTTCGTGTGTTAGTGCAGTCTATATGGAGACCCTGTTCTAAGAGTGAGAGGCTGCTTTTTCCTAAAGAGGGTATGCAGCGAAGAATTGTAATTAGGTTCATGACATTTTATTTTATTTTATTTTATTTTTTTTATTTTTTTATTTTTTTATTTTTTATTGTTAAATTTAATGGGGTGACATTGGTTGGTAACAATCAGACAGTTTCCCAA
>PVKE010003851.1:5365-68943 GCA_004027555.1 Craseonycteris thonglongyai
GTGCATAGTTATTTCTATTTTACTTTTTGACAGATAGAGAGAGAGACAGAGACAGAGACAGTTAGAGAACCAAACTGTGGGAACTCCGCAGTTCAGCACGTGGGTCCTGCCTGGGCCGGAGCCGGGATTCGATCCTCGGTCCTCATGGCCTCAAAGCGAGCGCTCAACCCGCTGAGCCGTCCCGGCTTTCCCCCCAAATGTTTTTTTCTTGGCTCTTTATGATTTAACAGAAGTTACCAATACTGTTAGTGTTGTTTATTCAAGGAATCAATGATGAGTTTTAAGTGACTCAAGAATTAGCTTCTATGATAGGCTGACCAGACATACTGTTTGAAATGGGACAAAAAATAACGGTACTGTCCCATTTCAAACAGTACATATGGTCAGCCTACTGCCACCTTAAATTTAGCCCAGTGAGACAAGGCTGACCAGAAGTACCGTATTAAACGGGACAGAAAACAACAGTACTGTCCTGCTTCAAACAGTGTATGTTTATGAATGGTCCATGTGAAATTATTACTGGCAAGAATATTTGTAAAGAAATTGAAAAAATAGTAATTAAGTACAAACTGAAGTGGAATCTACTGTGTTACAACTAATATTTGTAAAAATATATGTGGAGCAGAAAAAACCTTAGTTGGACAAATTTACACAGCTTGTGAAAAGGTAAGGTGTTTAAAACCTATATTAACTGTATTATTCATCAGCAGGTACTTTAATTATTTGAACCTATTATATGATATTGAATCAGTTATGTCAATTGTGAACTTCATTTGCTCTTATGGGCTTAATTATCAGTTCTAGGAATTTTTATTCGCAATAGAAACTGAATATCCTGACCTACCCTATCACGTAGCAGTTTGATGTCTTAGCAGTGCTCAAGTTTTACTGTGGTTTTTTGAACTTAGGGCTTAGATTGAAATGTTTCTGAATGAGAAGCACACTCGGCCACTACTCTCAAACATTGAATGACTTTGATAACTAGCTTTTGTTGCAGACTTAACAGTGTTTCTTTTCTTTTCTTTTTTTTTGTTTTTTGTTTAAGATTTATTTTATTGGGAAAGCTGGGATGGCTCAGTGGGTTAAGCGCTCATTTTGCAGTGCAGGGGACCAGGGATCGAATCCCGGCCCTGGCCTGTGCAGACCCACATGCTGAACTAGGAAGTGCCCCCCAGCTCAGTTCTCTCTCTGTCTCTGTCTGTCTCTCTCTGTCAAAAACAATAAATAAATAAACTAAACCTAAGATTTATTTTATTGTATTTGACAGACAGAGACAGAGACAGAGAGAAGGGGGAGAGCCCAGAGCAGTCTCCATAGTTGTACATCATCAGTTTTCAACATAGTTTCATTTGACACAGGTAGGCATGGGGCCACGCAGGGCAGGAACCAGGTTGGGCCTCCCACATGGAAAACACGCCCCAGTGAGAACCGGACTGAGGGCACACCCCAGTTCAGCATATGGGTCCGCATGGGCCCAGATTCAATCCTTGGGCCCCAGGGCTGCAAATGAGCATTCAACCAAAGCCTTCCTGGCATCCCTGACAGTGTATCTTAATTAATTCAACCTAATATTACAAAGCAAATAGTATATATATGAGGGCTGCACAGAAAGTATCCAGCCAAGTAACCATTTTTTATCATATTGACTATGGCTGGATTTTTTCCAGACAGCCCTCATATGTACATATGAGGGTCTTTTCTTTATAGCAGTAATGTACTTTATAGCAGTACATTACTATACTGCTATAAAGTAGTTTTGATGACAACATTGTTTGAATCACAAGTAATATCAAGTTGCTTTATGCACATGGTGTCAAAAGTTAAAGCAAAAAACAAGATCTCAATTCCCATATAAATTTGTAGTAGCTATATTTTCCAAGCTCAAACAACAGTTCCAGCAGCAATTTTTAGGACTTCAATATAACTACAAGGAAATTTCCATATTTCAAAATCTCTTTAACTGCAATTAAGGCAATTCCATTCAACTCAATTGGAAGTAGTCAAACTGCAATGTGGTGATGTGCTGAAAAGCAAATATCAAGAGAAGAACCTACGTAATAGAATACTACAAATGACTTCCAAATGATGAATAAGCCCTAGTAAAAATCATAAGCTTGTATCATACTAATGTAAGATTGATAGTATTGAGGGATGCCAGGAGCTCAACAGGTTGAGGGCTTGCTTTGCAACCACAAAGTCTGGGGATCAAATCCTGGCCCCGGCTCATGCAAACCCACATGCTGAACTTCGGCACAACTGGTAACTATCAGGATGGCAGCAAAGGTTCTTGTCTCCCATGTGGGAGACCCACAGTTTGGTTATGGAATAACCTGTGTGGAATAACACTGTCAAAACTAATGATGTACAACTATGGAGACTGCTCTGGGCCCTCCCCGCTTCTCTCTCTCTCTCTCACCTCTCAAAAACAATAAAATAAATCTCAAAAAAAAAAACCAGATTGGGGAAGCTGGGATGGCTCAGTGGGTTAAGCGCTCACTTTGCAGCACCGGGGACCGAGGATCGAATCCCGGCCCCGGCCCATGCGGACCCATATGCTAAACTGGGGAGTTCCCCCAGTTCAGTTCTGTCTCTGTATCTCTCTCTCTCTCTCTCTTTCTCTCTCTCTGTCAAAAACAATAATTAAAAAAAAAACAAAACAGGACTAGAATAACTAACTGGTAAAGGATGTTAAAAAAAAAAAGATTGATAGTATTTGGTAATTTCTATCTGTGTGAAAGACATTTTTTTAAATCTCATTACAAATCCGAGTTAGTAAATGTTTGTGATAGATTTTTTAAAGACTTATTTTATCGTTTGAAAGAAGATGAGAAGGAGAGGAAAGAGGGGAAGAACCAGAGTAGTCTCCGCAGTTGTACATCATCAGTTGTGACATAGTTTCATTCCACACAGGTGGATGTGGGGTGAACCAGGGGCCTCCCGCTAGGGAGGCGAGAACCTTCACTGCCATCTGGTAATTATCAGTTGTGCTACAGTTCAGCATATGGGTTTACACAGGCTGGGGCTGGGATTCTGTCCCTGGACCTTGAAGTTGCAAGGCAAGTGCTCAACCTGCTGAGCTACCCCAACATCCCCGGTGCTCATCATTTTTTATACTCATCATGCCTCCTGGAACCACAAGTACTGAGGTATCACTGTATGTGTGGAATGGGATCCTAAGGGTGTTAGACCAAGTAGAACAAAATGCAGAACTAGGTCAGGTTGAATTCATTGGTATGCATGCATTTGCTAGGCATCTGGATTTAATGTGTTGGTTTTGCAGCTGGAGACAGCTCTAACAGTTTACTTGGTAAATTGACTGAAACTTGAACTTGACAGCGGTTTACCTTTAATGAAGCTGAGATGCCAGAACTTCCCTGTCATGGTGTAGAGTAGAAAATTCAAAGGCTTAGAGAGAGAGGAATATCAGAGTATACTTATCATGTGAAACCAACATACTCACCCCTGATTACATTCCACAAGAAGACCTATATGACACTTCCCTCATTAAGTCATTGAGAAATGCATTAGTGAGGAAAGCACCTGCATTATGGAAAAGCTCTGTTGTTGCTGTTTGTAATGGCCAGGGATTACCAGGGAGGATGGCCCCACTGAAATGGGCTGCCTGATTTCAGTGGGGATAATGGGAACCTGCAGTAGCAGTGGGCACATGACAGTAACTTGCCTACAAAGACAAAATGGGTGCATCTGCTCTAAAGGGCAGCAGGGACGTACCAGTTATCAGATGCCTTGGCCACACAGCAATCTTTGGTCAGCATGTTCCTAAGAACAAATAGATGGACAGCCTCCTAAAGAACTGTTTGATCTATATACAGCAGACCCTCAGTTAATTGGAATTCAAGCCGGTTGCTTGAGAGTGCTGGGTACATTAATCTGGCATCTACCAATCCCCATGGCTGCCGGTTAACTGAGAGTTTACTGTAACAGGTAAATAAATCTTGCTCTGGCAGTGAAAAACCTGACTTGAGTCACCACAGTGGAGAGCCATGGTCTCTGTGTCTAAACCAAAGTCATAGATCTAGAGCCCTTTGGGTGAAGGGGAAGTTGGGTCTCCTGGAGAAAGAAACTGTGACCTGCTTACTATAATACAGTGACTGTGCATTAGGAAGGAGAAAATACCCAGAACTTTTGAGGATTACTAGATACCAGCTCTGAATTAACACTAATTCTTCGGGACTCTAAATAGCACTGGGGACCACCAAGCTAAGTGGGGGCTTAAGGCAGTGAGGTAATAGACGGAGTCTTAGCACAAGCCCAACTCACAGAGGGCTCAGCTGACCTATAGTCCCACCCTATGGTTATTTCCAAGCTCCTAAGAGTATAATTGGAATAGACATCAATAGCAACTGGCAGAATACCCATATTGGTTCTATGACCCATGAAGTGAAAACATTATGGCAGGAAGGGCTAAGTGAAAACCCCCTGGAACTTCCACTTCCTAATCAAGATCACTGGAAGCAATACCACATCCCTGGAGAGACTGCAGAGATGAACGCCACCCTCAAAGACTGGAACAGCAGCATTTGACCTGTGCAGACATCAGATGGATCTTGGAGAATGGCTGTGGACTGTTTACTGAAACAAATAAACCTGGTCCCTGGTATGGTGGAGTGGCTTACTGTAGCCTGGATTATGGCATCACGTGGGAGAGCACACTCTGAAACAGCAGGGTCCTGTTTTACAGGATGCAGCATATCCTTTCATCAGAGAACATTATATAGTGCCTTCTCCCCTACAGCCAGAACGTGTGGGGCTGCGAATCAAGGGGCTGAAGATGGATCTTGTTCTTCTCGCTGGTATACTTAATAACCCACTTGTACAGCTTTTGCTTCTCATCTTGGCAGCTTTGAGCTCTGCTGAGTTAGATGCATAGATTTGAACAATAGTAGGTTGCATATATCATGTTCTTTTGCCCCATAAATACTTTAGTGTATAATATAATACATAATGTATTCAGTAAGAATTATGTATCTACAGAGTTATCACATTCAGGAAATTTATCAAGGATATAATATTAATACTTTACAGTCTATATTCCAAACTCATCAATTTTCCCCAGTATGTCTTTCATAGCATTTTTTTTTTTCTGGATCTAGGCCAAGATCAAGTATTTCATTTAGGTGTTAGTCACTTTAGCTTCCTTTTTAATCTGGAACAGTTCCTCAACCTTTCTTTGGTTGTCATGCCATGGACATTTTTAAAGACTACGGTCATCATTTCTCCTGTAGGTTTCTTCTTTTAATGTGCATGTGTCTATTAACAGTATGGATGCATGGATTCTTCTGTTGAATGAGTTATAATTGGTGACTTGTG
This sequence comes from Craseonycteris thonglongyai, assembly GCA_004027555.1. Taxonomy (NCBI): domain Eukaryota; kingdom Metazoa; phylum Chordata; class Mammalia; order Chiroptera; family Craseonycteridae; genus Craseonycteris; species Craseonycteris thonglongyai. The sequence continues at coordinate 10,697 of PVKE010003851.1, forward strand.
CCAGACTTGGCCTCTTCAAGCAGGCTCCCGTGTCTCTTTGATGCCCTCACATTTTTTAGTACTTATTTTCGGACTTGACAAAAATATTCCAAGCTCATCCAGTACCTTTCTTGCTCCTGCCCTGGCTGGAATCAGCCATTTCTTCAAGGAGCCCTGGGTCTTTTCTGTGGAATGATATTTCAAAAGCAAGATCTGGGAACTCAGTATTTGGAAATCTATCTATCAGCCTATCTTATTTTTTTCCATAAATTCTATACTGATACTTCCCATTCCCATCGTCACAAAGCTTTTGTTCACTTCTGTCATTCCCTATATGTTTCTCCCTACTTCCCCAGTGAGAACTCTGGCTCCCAACATCTCTATATTTACTCATGTTTTCAATCCACCATACATCCAAGTTGCAGAATGGTTATGACCTTGCCCTATGGCAAAACAACTAAGAATTAAAGTTATTTAGTTTTTTCTTTAGAGTGCTTGAAAATTACTTGAATTAGTCCTATGTTCCCCTTTAGTGTTATTTTTATTCATCTAAAATAGATTTGGGCTCATTTATTTACATCTATATTCAGATTTTAGTTACCCCCCATCTCCGCTGCTTTAATTTTTGTGATATGTTGACCATCCACATGCTTTGAACAGTCAAAACTATATGCAAAGGTATATTCAAGGAAGTTCGCCCCCCCTCATCAGAGCTCTGTGGCTTCCTTCAAGAAGAATGGCTTAGCGTGTCAAGCGCTGGCTTTACAGCCCTGGGGGCCAGTTCCTGGCGCTGGCCAGTGCGGACCCATAGGCTGAATTTGGGTGCGCTTCCCATGTGGGAGGCCCCCAGTTCAGCCCCCAGCTCGCTTGGGCACGTCTCCCATGCGGGAGGCACCTGGCCCAGTTCCCGTCCTGCTCAGCCCCTGCCCACCTGTGTGGAACTTGACCATGTTGAAAACTGATGACATACAACTATGGAGACTGCTCTGGGCCCTCCCCCTTCTCTCTGTCTCTATCTCTCTGTCAAAAACAATAAAATAAATCTTTTAAACAAATGCTGCAGATATATTTGTTTTACTTCCCTTTCTTCCTTGCAAAGGTAGCATAGTTTATACTCTTTTGAACTTTGCTTTATTCACCTAGCAGTATATCCTGGAAATCACTCGGTATCAAATCAGTGATATAAGTTCTAAATTGCATAGAAGACATTTTACTCATTTACCATTTGAGTGACTGTGTGCCAGCCACTGAGCTAGACATGGATAGAGAAATGAATAAAATACAGCCCCTTAAGGACCTTAGACTCCAGTGGGAGAGCTACATACAGAAAACCATCACAGTGCTCTGAGAGCCTGGGGTAGGGAGTCAGTAACAAGATGTTTGACTGACAGGTGAACTTGAATGAGAAAGTATGTGAAGAAACAGCACATGCAAAGGCAGAGTTGAATAAGGGCAAGGCATGTTGTGGAAATGGAAGTTTTAACAGGGCTAAAAGAATTTGAATGTGGGGGACAGGAGTGCCCAGAATGAGGCTGGAGAGGTGGTATGGCACCAGGTGATGAAGGTAATGCCAGGAAAAAGCTGGACTGTGTTATTTAGCCATCCAGAAGACAAGGCCTTTAAAACACCACTCAGATCCATTCACTTGACAAGCATTTCACTTACTGCCTGCATTGTGCTAGGCATTGCAGGAGCAGTGAATAAGAAGAGTAAGACCCCAACCTTTGAGGAGCGGACACTAGTAGGAAGACAGAATTCAAGGACCTCATATGAAGTGGGGGAAGTTGCTGGGCAAGCACACAGTAAAGGAACCTAACACACTTGAAGCTAGGAGGCAGGGGTGAAGAGATACTTCCTAAAGAGTAAGGCAGACTTTTATCAAGGTGTGTGCACGTTTTGGGGAGAGGGGGTGGAAGAGTTCCCATGCTAATGCCTGGAGTGAAGTGAAACAGATATTCCAAGTGTCGCTGGGGTTAAGACCACAGACCCATCCATCACTGTTTCACTCTATTCTCCATGTAGCAAGGAATAATCCTTTAAAAATACAAATCTGATGTCTTCATTTTCTGTAAAAGGCCCCTCACTGCTTTGAGGATAATGTCCCTCTTAAAAATCTGGTCCGAGGTTAATCACCTCTCAGTTTCTTTTTCTTTTTTTAAAGGTTAAGCAGTTTATTGGAAAGAAGAAAAGCTCTCTAATGAGAGGGGACACCCGAAAGTGGAATGCACCTGTTTCATTTTTAAAAACTTCCTTTCTCTTTCAATTTTATACTCCAGCCACGCTGAAATTTTCTTAGCTTGTCACATCCTATTGCTCCTGCCTAGAAATCCATCACCCAACCCTGGGTCACTCCCGTCTGCTTCCATGGTGCCCTGTGCTTTACATAATAGATCTTAATTGTCTGATTCTTTTTTTTTTTTTTTTTTTAAGATTTATTTTATTGTTTTTGACAGTGAGAAGAGGGAGGGTCCAGAGTAGTCGCCACAGTTTCACGTCATCAGTGTTCGACATTGTTTCCTTCCACACAGGTGGGCGGGGGCTGCGCAGGAGGGAACTGGGCTGGGGGCCTCCCACATGGGAGGCACGCCCCCTTGAACCAGGGTCCGAAACCGGGGTGGGGGTGCGAGAACCGAACTGGGTGCCACACCCCAGCTCAGCATATGGGTCTGCAAGGCTGGGATTAGATCCTCGGTTCCCTTGGCTGCAAAGCGAGCACTTAACCTGCTGAGCCATATTGGCTCCCCCATAATTGTCTGATTCTACTACTAGCTTTAACTTCCTGAGGGGAGGAGCTGGTTTAATTACAGCTGTGTCCAGAGAATCTAGCCTAATGTGCTAATGCCCAAATATTTTAAAATGAAGGCTGCCTTCACTGTAGAGTTGGGTGGAGTATTTTGAACCAGGCCCTAGTAACTTTGGCCTTTGTTCTTTTACTACAGTACCAGGTGTGTCCAACCTTTTGGCTTCCCTGAACCACATTGGAAGAATTGTCTTGGGCCACACATAAAATACACTAACGCTAATGACAGATGAGCTAAAAAGAAAAATGCAAAAATTCTGATAATGTTTTAACAATGTTTACCAATTTGTGTTGGGCCACATTCAAAGCTGCCCTCCTGGGCTGCTGCGGCCCATCAGCCGCAGGATGTACAAGCTTGGAAGGGTTCATTCCAGGGCATGGAGAAACCATTTAGGTTTAAAATTACTTAAGTTCAAAATACATCGGCGTGCTCAAACTGAAAAATGTAATGCCCATTAGTCTTTTACTTAAAGCTGGTTGAGAGGATCTCCTCACAAAACCTAACAACTGCCTAAGAGGGATTTTTTTCGCACTTTGACTCCGCCCAAGGGTCCCCAAGTGGCGGAAGAACTGCACGCTACGTCTTGGCATCTCACTACTGCGGAGGCATCCCGACGCTACGACGGCGAAGTGGGCGGGGCCGCCGGTTCTTCCTCCGCTTCTTCGGCTCCTCCCCCAGCGCTTCACACGCTCATTGTGAAGCGACAGCGGCCGGCAACCTTTGGGCCTGTTAGAGACCTAGAGACCTTAAATTCTTGGTGCGCGTGAGCGCCCGCGCTGCTCCTTACCCATTCCAAAGGCTAGGGGCGCAAAGCCTCCCCCGCTGGAGCTAAGCGCCCCGGTGCGCGCGGACACCGCGCCGCCACTCCCTCCCCTGCCCCTCCCCCTTCGGTAGCTCCCACCCGCGCGCTCCTCCCCCTCCCTTTTCCCCGGCGACGCGCACGCGCGCCAGGCCGGCTCGCGCCCTCTCGCTTCCCTTCGGCCCGCGAGACCCCCTCCCCTTCCGCCTCGCGGCGCCTTCTCGCGCCGCGGTCTTCTCTATCCAACCCCGACACCGCGGGCCTCCCCCCCGCCCGCCAACGGCGGGTCCCCAGCTTCCCAAATCCCCTCGCTTCCCGCGCTCTCTGGCGGGGGCCTAGCGCCGGCCTCTTTCCCTTCCTTCCCTCTAATTCCTCTTCCGGACGCTGCCATCATGTTGAAGCCTCAGCCGCCACAACAGACCTCCCAGCCCCAACAGCCACCCCCCACGCCACAGGCCGTGGCCCGCCGGCCTCCCGGTGGCACCAGCCCTCCCAACGGCGGCCTCCCGGCGCCCCTAGCCGCCACTTCGGCTTCACCAGGGCCTCCCGCGGTTGCTTCCCCATGCCTGGGGCCTGCGGCCGCTGCCGGGAGCGGACTCCGCCGGGGACCCGAAGGCATCTTAGCGCCGCAGCCACCGCCGCAGCAGCAACATCAGGAGAGGGCAGGGGCAGCAGCCATCGGCAGCGCCAGGTGAGAAGGGGTGGGTTTCCGGACGCTGGAGCCCAGGCTGCGGGATAGTGGCGGCTCGGTTCCGGTCCGGCGACCGGGAGCTGAGTACACGGAGCGAGGCGGGCTCCTAGCCTGGCCACATTTGAGGGGCACCAGGGGTAGTGAGGAAACCACCCCCCGTGAAGCTGGGAATGGGTCTCTTCAGTTCCTTAACAGATCGGAGGGAAAGGGTGCCCTGGCAGCCACCGGGACATTTAGGGGCCATGCTCAGCTCTCAGCTTAGTCAGGGCTCGCAGCCCGGACCTTAAGGGCAGGCAGGACGCGTCCCGCCAGCGCCGTAGGAACGAGGAGTTGGGGGGGTGGAGAGATGATTGGGGTCCCCGACTCCATTACCAAGGCGGGTCTCGCGGTCTCCAGCTTCAGCCAATGGGGAGTCAGCTGCGGGAAGGGGTCCCCTGCCGTAGCCAATGGAGGGGGGCGCGCGGCCCACAGTTTGGCCAATGGGTAGGGAGGGACTTGGGATCGGGTGGCCACCTCCCCCTTCCTGGTCTGGCCAGTAGGAGGGGAGCGGGGTGGGCGGGAGGACGGAAGGAGAGACAACTGGGGAAGACTGCAGGCCGGGAACCTCCAGCGCACGCGCGCTCTGTACGTACGTGCGCGTGGATGCTCTGTCTTATGACCCAGGCATTCGGGAACCCTGGGTAACAGGGTAGTAGCTGGGAGTGTGCGCGAAGGGGGCTCATGGTTGAGTGGTGGATGGAATACTTTACTCGGTTTCTTCTGTGTGTGAGTTAATGGTATTGAGTGTGGTGGTACACGCAGGCGCATTGGGTTCTAATCGCAGGAGGTGGGGGGGGTTGAAGAGGCCCGTGGGCTTTAGTGCGCAGGCGCAGTCCGGGCTAGGCCTCCGGGTGGATGGATCTTGCGACTGCGCTGTCCCCCAACCCCGCAAACGTCCTCCTCATCACCCTTCTCAACCTCCGCTTACAGCAGCCAGCGAGGAGCAGGGTTACCCGGCGATTGATGACCCCTCCCTGAGTGGGTAACATGCTGAATGAGTAAAGGTCGAGAGAGTAGATTGTAGAGGGAGTACCCTCCTCCCAGGATTGGGGCGTAAGGCTGCTGAAAATGATTACCTTTTCTGTTTAGGGGAGTAATGTGCTTGAGCTAGGTACTCCCGCATATGTACTCCCTGTGCCTCCATCTTTATTTATATCTGAGGTGGATTATTCGTTGTCAAATACTGTAGCATTGGTCTGTTGAAGTGTGCAGCCCAGGCCCCTTGGGAAAGTGAGACGGTTGAATATACTGTTAAAACAATTGAAATCAGTTTGTTGATTGAGGTCCGTTTCACTGGCATTTGGAGGTAATATGTTTACTGGCTTATTAATCGTAGTCTAGATCTGCATCTTTACATGATGTGTGGTTCTGAGATACCAAGTCCTTTGAAATTAATTGTGTAAGAGGGATTGAAGAGATTTAAATTAGTTTCTTGTTTCCTTTCCTTATAGGGGACAGAGCACAGGAAAGGGACCCCCACAGTCACCGGTAAGTGCCTCCCTCCACCTCACGGTACAGAGATCTAAAAGACGTGTGGGAATATAGGATAGATTAGGTGCAGAAATGGTCAGGTGGCTTAAAGGGCCCAGGGCCCAGCACATACTAGGAGGGTGGATGTGAAATGTGGACATTTAGAAGGAAGGTGAGATGTTAACTGGCTGTTTCTCCTGTGTTATTAACAGGTGTTCGAGGGTGTCTACAACAATTCCAGAATGCTGCACTTCCTTACAGCTGTTGTGGTAGGTGGGACCCTAACCCCTGGGTTGTTTGAGGAATGCAATGCATCTGTTTGCTGGAGACATTCTTATTTTTCTCACTCTCCCAGGGCTCCACTTGTGATGTAAAGGTGAAGAATGGTACCACCTATGAAGGTATTTTCAAGACTTTGAGCTCAAAGGTCAGTGCACTCAAATTAGCTTAATTTTGGAATTGCATTCAAGGAGGAGGACAGTGAAATAGGCTCATTGAAGATGTGAATTGAGTGGTGTTGGATGGCAATGTGGCTGTTAACTCAATTTCTTAGGCCTGTGCTGAAATAGTGCTATAAACGATGAAAGATGTGGGTTTGAAATTTGAGAGCTGTGTGCTTTAATGTTAAAATGCTTACATTTTTAAATGTAACTTTTAAGTCTGGGACTTTTGCTAAGCCCTATGACTGATGTTGAGAAGACATCACACATGAGAATGATGTTGGGAAAAGTTTAGAAAGGTTAAGAGAAAAATAGTCCTATTTTTTGCCTATGTATTTCTTGATGCTGACCTTGGGTGTTGGAAAATGGAACTTTTTTTTAGTTTGAACTAGCAGTAGATGCTGTGCACCGGAAAGCATCTGAGCCAGCAAGTGGCCCTCGTCGGGAAGACATTGTGGACACCATGGTGTTTAAGCCAAGTGATGTCATGCTTGTCCACTTCCGAAACGTTGACTTCAATTACGCTACTAAAGGTATTGTGCTAGGCTGTTATGTCAGACCCACTCTGACTGGAGAGCAGAGAGCAGTTATATGATGACTTGATTTACCCTAACCCAGGGGTGGCGAACCTTTTGGTGATTGAGTGCTAAAGTTTATGAAATAAGAGTATACTCGCTAGACTCGTGTACCAACCCATCGAGTGAGATAGAGGTATCGATTATTTTTATGTCTATAAGAGCATAAACAATAATTTTTAAAATGGTATTCACAGCTCCGCATGCCGAAATAATTGCTCCGCGTGCCACTTTGGGCATACGTGCCATAGGTTCGCCACCCCACCCTAACCCATCACTACCCCCTTTACTGTCTTTTTTTCCTGAGGAAAATGGCTGGATTTTTTTTCCTGAGAATGTCTTGCTATCTAAGATAAAATGGGATGAATTTGGCCTGTGTTGTGGTTCTTTGTTTTCAACTCCTTGCTACTTTTTTTTTAAGATTTATTTTATTGATTTTTGACAGGGAGACACAGAGAGAGAAAGAGAGAAGACGGAGGGCCCAGAACAGTCTCCATAGTTGACATTAGTTTCCATATAATTTCACTCCACAGGCGGGCATAGGGCTGCACAGGGCAGGAACTGGGCTGGGAGCCTTCCACATAGGTCCCGGCAAGAACTGAACTGGGGGCACACCCCAGTTCAGCATATGGGTCCACATGAGCCGGGGCCAGGATTCAATCCTCGGTCCCTGGGGCTTCAAAACGGGTGCTTAACCTGCTGAGCCATCCCAGCTTTCCCAAGATTTATTTTTAGACAGAGTCAGACAGACAGACACACAGAGAGAAGGGGGAGGGCCCAAAGCAGTCTCCATAGTTGTATGTCATCAGTTTTCAACATGGTTTTGTTCCACACAGGTGGGCAGGGGCCGTGCAGGGCAGGAACTGGGGGCCTCCTGCATGAGAAGCATGGCCCCTCGAGCCAGAGTCCAAACTGGGGGCCTCCCTCATTGGAAGCACACCTCAGTTCAGCATATGGATTCACACAGGCCAGGGCCAGGATTCGATCCTTGGTCCCCAGGGCTTCAAAGCGAGCGCTCAACCTGCTGAGCTGTCTCAGCTTCCCTACTTGTTTTTTTTTTTAACTGCCAAATGGTTTCCCATATGAGAATTTCCTTCTTGTTGTTTTGTTTTTGGTTATTTTGGTAAGGAATTTTCTTTATTGTTTTTGACAGAGAGAGAGAGATGGGAGGGACCAGAGCAGTCTCCATAGTTGTATATTAGTTTTTCATATAGTTTTGTTCCAGGTGGGCGCAGGGCCTGCACAGTACAGGAACCGGGCAGGGCCTCCCATGTGGGAAGCTCTCCCAGCGAGAACCAAATGGGGGCACACCCCAGCTCGGCATATGGGTCCACATGGGCCGGGGCCAGGATTTGATCCTCAGACCCCAGGGCTGCAAGACGAGCGCTCAACCCACTGAGCCATTCTGGTTTCCCCCTCCTTCCTACTTTCAAACTATTAAGATGAGGCATTTTATATTGTACCCACCCCCAAACCCTGATACACATAAACTTCTTTGCTTCTGAACTACTAGGGGTAGGGGTGGGATAAAAGAAGGCTGTGAAATGATTACCTGCTGATTTTCAACTGCCCCCACAGATAAGTTCACTGATTCAGCCATTGCCATGAACTCGAAGGTGAATGGGGAGCACAAAGAGAAGGTGCTTCAGCGCTGGGAAGGGGGTGACAGCAACAGCGATGACTACGATCTCGAGTCTGACATGGTACAGTCTCCTCGAGACCCTGAGTACTGGGCAGCTCTGCTGCCAGAATGTGTATGGGTTACTGATACTGATGTCATTCTTGGAACCGATTGCTTCTGGGGAGGGGGAAGGAATGTCTTTCATTTACTATTGCCTGTTCCTGGCAGTCAGGTTCTGGATGGAAATATACAGGAAGTAACAAAAAACCAAAATACTTGTTTTCCCACAATTTGCGGTTGACATTTGCTCTAACGCTTTTTTTTTTCCCAACTTAACAAAAAGTAGACAGGACTGAGTACCGTGTAGCAGGCCCATTTCCTTCTGAGAAAACAGTAATCATACTTTGAATCATTTAAAATTTCTCATGAGTGAACACATTGTTTTACTATGTTTAATTTGCATAGGAATTTACTTTTGCCTATTTTTAAATGTTTCATGTTGAGGCCTTTTGAGCCATCTCTTCTTGCTCGAGGCCCACTTCCACCTCTTGGAAGCGTACTTTCTCTACTTTTCCTTTCAATAAACTTTTTTTCCACCACTGTAAAAAAGAAAAATGTTTCATGTTGATGTATAGATCTAGTTCATTGCTTTAAACTACTGTATATTGTTATACTTATATAGATAGCTGTGTATCTATACCCACCAAATTGTATTTATCTCTTCTGATGGTTTTGTTACCATTATTGTGCTATTAAAAATAGTTCCTTACTGAATTTTTAGAACATTGTAGCCTGATGCAAATATGCCAAAATTTTTCTGAAAAAGGATTTGTTAGGTCTTATGACTTCACTTTTACTAGTTATTGCCATTTTGTGCTGCAGTTGGTAATTGTAATTGATATTTCCACCATCCAGCCATGTTTTTTATACTCTTGGTTTGATCAGATTTATTAAGCTTTTCAACCTGGTAGAGAATGAGAGGTCATTGTTACTTTCCTTGCTGGTGGTTTTGTTTTGTTTTGATTAGCAAAAATATTTTTTCTAAGATATTTTTTGAGAGGAGGAGGGAGGGGCAGAGCAGTGTCCATGATTGTGCATCATTAGTTGTGACATAGTTTCATTCCACACAGGTGGATGTGGGGGCTGCACAGGGTGGGAACCAAACTGGGGGCCTCCCACATAGGAGGCGAGAACCTTTGCCACCATCCTGGTGTCTACCTGTTGCCCCACAGTTCAGCACATGGGTCTGCATGGGCCAGGGCCAGGATTTGATCCCCAGACCTTGTTGCAAGGCCAGCGCTCAACCTGTTGAGCTATCCTAGCATCCCCACAACATTTTTTTAATTAAAAAAATTTTTCAATTACAGTTGACATTCAGTATTTTATATTAGTTTCAGGTATACAGCATAGTGGTTAGACATTGATAAATTTATTAAGTGATCCCTCTTCATCTTTCACCCAGGCCCCCAAACCTGCTCCCATCTGGTAACCATCAGTTTGTTTTGTATCTGTCTGTTTCTGTTGTGTTTGTTTATTTTGCTTTTTAGATTTCATGTGTGAGATCATATGGTATTTGTGATTCCCTGTCTAACTTAATTCATTTAGCATAATACCTTCTAGGTCAATTCATTTGGTAGTATCCTTGCTGGGTTTAAAAAATTTTTTCCTCCTTCCTCTTTAGTCCAATGGATGGGACCCCAATGAAATGTTCAAGTTCAATGAGGAAAACTACGGTGTAAAGACCACTTATGACAGCAGTCTCTCTTCTTACACGTGAGTATCTTGGTACTCTTCAGGTGGCGCAGTTTGAGGTGTGGAGTCACAAACAGATGGGCAGGTCTCTAGGTGGAACATAGTTTTTGTTTATACTTTTGTGGGTGTCTGGCTTGCCCTCTCCCCACTTCTGTTGTGCCTTGTTGAACTGCTCCCTGAAAGGTTTTCTTTTGTTCTTGATTCCAGGCCACTTCATGGGTAGAATTAACTGCTTTCTTGTCCATTTGTCCATACTTATCCTCTAGAAATTAAAACATAACAAATATGCGTCCAAGTGTTCCTCAGATTCAGAGATGCTTTACGCCTCTGCCTGGGACCTAGTAGTTGCCCATTAAATATGTGCTGAGTTTTGAAGGGTTCAAGACCCACATACCTGAGCTTGCAGTAAGACTCACAGAATGTTTTTCCTTTTTTCCTTTTGTCCCCTGGCACTGGGATGGTGGTGGTCTGTGGTTGTCCTCTCAGGGTGCCCTTAGAGAAGGACAACTCAGAAGAGTTTCGTCAGCGGGAGCTGCGTGCAGCCCAGTTGGCACGGGAGATTGAATCGAGCCCCCAGTACCGCCTGCGGATTGCCATGGAGAACGACGACGGGCGCACTGAAGAGGAGAAGCACAGTGCAGTCCAGCGGCAGGGGTCTGGACGGGAGAGCCCCAGCTTCGTGTCTAGGTGATTGCTAAGGGCAGCTTGCTCGGTTTGGGCTCAGTATATGGGCCGGGGTTTCGGCCAAGAGTTCTGTACATTCTTGGTTAGGAGATTGAAACCTAGAGTGAGTGGTTAAGTGATTTGTCCATGGTAATAGGCTAAAGTTACAGATGTACAAAAAAAATTTTTTCAGAGTTTTGAGATATATGTATATATTGCTTTTTTCTTTTTTGTCTGCATATTTATCCATATGTGTCTTACTCTTCGCTTTGTAAAAATGAAATCAAACTGTACATGATAGATCTATATTTTGTAAAAGTTGCACCTTTAGCTACAATATACCATCTTTGTCATAAGTCAGGAGGGATAGAGTTGTGGAGTATTGGCCAGGTCAGAGCTGACACAATAAAAGGTCATAAGCCTGAAGCCACAGAACACTTAAGCAGGGCAGATCTTTAGGTGGGACAGTGTAAACAGCTGGAGCTAAGCTGTGTGTGTGTGTGGGTTTTGTGACTACTTGACCCTAGTTAAGCTCTCTTCCCCCACCCTCAGGGAAGGAAAGTATATCCCTCTACCCCAACGAGTTCGGGAAGGTCCCCGGGGAGGAGTTCGATGCAGTAGTTCTCGGGGTGGCCGGCCTGGCCTTAGCTCCTTGCCACCTCGTGGCCCTCACCATCTTGACAGTAGCAGCCCTGGTCCAGGTTCTGAGACACGTGGTATTAATGGAGGTGAGTTTGTGAATCACTTTTGTAAGGGGTGGGGAATGGGACAGTAGGAGGTGGGAAGGATAATTGAAAGGACTTAGATGGGTTGGAGTGGGATAATGCATTGGTGATAATGTAATAGTAAGTACATTACTGCTTTTTTCCCCATCTTAAAAATATAGGCCCTTCCCGCATGTCCCCTAAGGCACAGCGACCTCTGAGAGGTGCTAAGACTCTGTCTTCACCCAGCAGTAGGCCTTCTGGAGAATCTTCTGTACCACCTCCTCCTGCAGGTAAAATTTCAGCAGCATCATATGAAAATTTCAGCAGTGTTATATGAAGAAACGGATAGGAATTTGTAGAGAGAGAAATATGTTGTTCAGATGCTGGGGTGGGAGACAGTTTCAAGATAAAACTGAATGTTGTTGTGGGGGTTTGGATTTATGGTTTTTAGGAAAGAGTTTTTCAGTTTCCCTTAGCAACGCATGGGTGTGTCTGACTGGCAAATGTCTGTTTAAATTACCATATTTTTTTGTTTATAAGATAATACATTTGTCTAAAATTGTTAGACCAAAACTTATCTTACACATGGGAGCAACCTGTGTATTAATTTTTAGTATTGGGTTAGAAAAATAGAGATTTTTCTTATACATGAGGGAGTTCTTATACACAGAAAAATAACGGTAATTATTAACATTTGAAAACAGGAGAAATCATAGAAAATTTCTTGTTTCTTTTGAAATATAGGAAGTTCTGCCAACACTGACTTATCTTGCTGCATAGCTCTAGTTGGCTGTCCCTTTAAGTTTTTCATGGTTCCCATGAGGCCATTTTACCTGCTTATGTTACCTGCTTTACCCTCCTATGCATTTAGGTTTGTGACCTTGTGTGTAAAAAAATAAACTTTTCTTGGTGTTTCTAGTAAATTGTCTGTACCCATTGCTATTGACCAGCAGTAACCATCGTACAGCTTTCCCTTTTCTTCCAGTCAGCCGGATGTACCCCCCGCGCTCTCCCAAGTCAACTGTCCCTGCGTCAGTCTCAGCTTCCTGTTCTGAGCCTCCCATTGGCTCTACAGCACTGACCTCTTCAGCTTCCATCCCTGTGACATCATCAGTTGTGGATCCTGGAGTAGGCTCCATCTCCCCAGCTTCTCCAAAGATCTCACTGGCCTCCACAGATGGTAAGAGTCAGATGGTTGAGGGCTGTGGACAATGTGAAGTGTGCTTCTGGACAGAAGGACCTTTAGGCGTCTGTCTCTTCTTGCTCAGTAAAAGAACTTCCTGCCAAGGAACCTGGGAGAACTCTGGAGTCCCAGGAGCTGTCCCGGATATCTGGGAAAGGTGAGGATTGTTTTTTTTTCCTGCCTAAATCTAATGCCCCTTTGATTAGGAAAGCATTTTAGTTAGGGAAGTTGTTGGAATTCAAGAACAATGTGTATTAATAACCCTTTTATTGTATCTCAAGAGCCCCTGTTTTTTTATTTGTTTGTTTTATTCTGCTGTGGGCTACTGAGACTGTAGCTACTTTTAGAAAAGAAGTGTACATTCTTTTTCACTGTTTCTCATAGTCCCTGGCCTTCAGAATGAACAGAAACGTTTTCAACTGGAAGAACTGAGAAAGTTTGGAGCCCAATTTAAGGTGAGAGAAGTGTGGGAATGAGCTTGGGAGTTAACAGATGAAGATGTGAAGGGGTGTGGGGGGCTTGTAGAAGAGGCACAGGACTTAGTGGGATAGCAGAGATGAGAACAAGGATGAAAGAAAGGGAGCAGGGCCTGGATCTAGACCAGACAATGCTATATGTGTGACTCTCTCCTTCCAGCTTCAGCCCAGTAGTTCTGACAACAGCCTGGATCCTTTTCCTCCTCGGATCTTAAAGGAGGAGGCCAAAGGGAAAGAGAAGGAAGTTGATGGTCTATTAACTTCAGAGTCCATGGGGTCCCCAGTCTCCTCCAAACCAGAATCCATATTGGATAAGGAGGACAAACCACCTCTGCCATCAGCAGGAGGCACTGAGGGGCCAGATCAGCCCCCAGCACCTTGCCCAAGCCAAACTGGCAGCCCCCCAGTGGGCCTCATCAAAGGAGATGACAAAGATGAGGGCCCTGTTGCTGAGTAAGTGGGGTGGGGAGCTCGGGGGGTATCAATGATGAGGAGTAAAGCCATGAGAATTTACTTTATTTTTCTCTCATAGACAAGTGAAGAAGTCAACGTTGAACCCCAATGCCAAGGAGTTCAATCCCACAAAGCCTCTGCTCTCTGTGGTGAGATGGAGATGGGAGAATGTGGACTTGGTGGTTTTCATGGAGGAGGTTAGGGAGTGGGGTGCCAGCACTGGAGGGCTAGCACTTCACTGTCAGGCAGTGGGAGGAAACATTGAAAATGTAGAGAGAGCAGCAGTTGGGCTCATTTGAGGGGGAAAGGTTTCAGGGCTAAGTGACAAGGGATTGTGGTGTGTCTAACAAATTATTAATATTAGTGGGTTTCTCTTTGGGACTTAGCATTTGGCTTAGGGAGTATCGCTGTGGTATAGTTATGAGCATGGGTTTCATTTGGGTCCACTGGTTTGGCTTAAACCCCTATACTTAAAAAACTTTGTGATCTTGGACAAGCTACTTGACCTCTGCCTCAGTTTCCTCATCTATAAGTTTAGAGTGCTCATTTCATAGTATAGAACAGTCCTGGGCAGAGTTTGAGGTCACGGGCTACTTCTAATTTTCTCCAAGTGTCACAGTCCACTGGCATTTATTTTTGTTTGCTCAAGTACATACAGCTGCCTCAATTGTGAAGAATCAATACCTCTAGCAGCTGTATGTGTGTGCAAAAATTGTTTCTTTTACTTTCAGCTGCCTAGCCACTAGGCCCTGGTGTAATGTGGTGTCTGCTATGACATTTTTTTCTTAATTCAGGCAGTCATCCCAAAATTGCTTGGCAGTCCACCAGTGGACCATGATCCACGACTTACCCAGCCCTGGTATAAAATGTGTTTGCACATAGCACTCCAAGAATGCTATTACTGTATAGGTGGGGGAGGGGGGAAATGAAAAATTGTAAAGTATTTTATAAATATTTTTCCTTACCTCTTATAGAATAAATCTACCAGTACTCCAACTTCTCCGGGGCCCCGGACACATTCAACTCCCTCTATCCCGGTGCTGACAGCAGGCCAGAGTGGGCTGTATAGCCCCCAGTATATTTCCTACATACCTCAGATCCACATGGGACCAGCTGTGCAGGTAAGGGAAGAGACTGGGTGAGCCCAGGGTAACAGGCTTGGTCGGGCTGGCTTGAGGGAGGGACCAGGTCAAGCCGGTTCTGGGCATGTGTAAGCCAGTCGTTCAGCCTCATCTGTTCTCCCCCGCTAGGCACCTCAAATGTATCCATATCCTGTATCCAACTCAGTGCCTGGACAGCAGGGCAAGTACCGGGGAGCAAAAGGTGAGCAGGGTCAGGAGGGGCAGTCTGTGGGGCTGCCCAGTACCTTCTGGCAGATGGAGCTTGAGCTCTACACTGTTTCCCCCCCACTCCCAGGCTCCCTGCCCCCCCAGCGCTCGGACCAACACCAACCAGCCTCAGCCCCTCCAATGATGCAGGCCGCTGCCGCCGCCGGCCCACCTCTAGTGGCTGCCACACCTTACTCTTCCTACATCCCCTACAACCCACAGCAGTTCCCAGGCCAGCCCACCATGATGCAGCCCATGGCCCACTACCCCTCACAGGTGACTGAGGGTCATAGGGGTGTGGAGCCTCTGCTAGAGAGCCCGTCCTTTCTACCGCCCAGACTCAAGAGGAGCTAGGGTTGAGAGGCAGGCAGTATTCTGAGTGGTGATGTCAGACTGGGGCTTCAGTCCTGGCTCTGGTAGGACCTGTGGCAAGACACTTGTACACTTGAGCCTTGATTTTTTTTTTTTTTTTTTCCCCTTTATAAAATAGCATTTGTGTCAAGGGTGTCCAACCTTATGGTTTCCCTGGGCCACACTGGAAGAATTGTATTGGGCCACATAAAATACACTAACAATAGCTGATGAGCCACAAAAATATCATGAAAGAAATCTTGTAATGTTTTAAGAAAGTTTATAAATTTGTATTGGGCCGCATTCAAAGCCACCCTGGGCTGCAGGTTGAACAAGCTTGATCTATGTAATCAGGTTATTATGAATGTTAAACAGGGTAGTTGTGGGAAGGCCAGAGTAGCGCTGTGCACAGGTTATGCTTTCCAAATCCTCTGCTGTGCCAACCATTTCTCTCCTTGGCACTCTAGCCGGTGTTTGCCCCTATGCTTCAAAGCAACCCACGCATGCTGACGTCGGGGAGCCATCCCCAGGCCATTGTGTCGTCCTCCACCCCTCAGTACCCTTCTGCAGAGCAGCCCACCCCCCAAGCCCTTTACGGTGAGTTGTGCTATACCATTATCCCCTTCCAGGCTATGCTCCTCCACCCCCTCCAGTGTGCTCAGCACTGACTCTTTCCCTCTTTCCTGCTGTAGCCACTGTTCACCAGTCCTATCCACACCATGCCACGCAGCTCCATGCCCATCAGCCGCAGCCGGCCACCACACCTACTGGGAGCCAGCCACAGTCCCAGCATGCAGCCCCCAGTCCTGTCCAGGTGCCTGTCATGGGGGATCTGAGTGATTGGGTCAGGAATGGTTGGCTGGAAGAGATAGCTAGAGCTAGGGGGTAATTCCCCAATGTGTGGAAGAGCATAGGTCTACAGGGAAGGCCTGGGCACCAGAGGAGTGGGTGGCACTCACCCTTCCCCTCCCCCTGACAGCACCAGGCGGGGCAGGCCCCACACCTGGGCAGTGGACAGCCACAGCAGAATCTGTACCACCCAGGGGCCTTGACAGGCACGCCGCCTTCTCTGCCACCGGGACCTTCTGCCCAGTCCCCTCAGAGCAGCTTCCCCCAGCCAGCTGCTGTGTATGCCATCCATGCCCACCAGCAGCTGCCCCACGGCTTCACCAACATGGCCCATGTTACCCAGGTAAGAACCCAGGGGACCTTCTTCCCCTGGGTCTGTTTTGCCATGAGGACTGTAGCCATGGTGCTATCCCATTCCTGAATCCTTGGGGCCACCTTTACTTGGTGCTCCCCATGGGATTCTTGGAGCCTCTGTTCAGCCACTGTGGCACTCCTAGCTACTTTCTTTCTGTTCTCTGCAGGCCCATGTCCAAACTGGAATCACAGCAGCCCCGCCCCCTCACCCTGGGGCTCCCCACCCGCCCCAGGTGATGCTGCTGCATCCACCCCAGAGTCATGGGGGCCCCCCCCAAGGCGCGGTGCCCCAGAGTGGGGTGCCTGCACTCTCAGCTTCCACACCCTCACCCTACCCCTACATCGGACACCCCCAAGGTGAGCAGCCTGGCCAGGCGCCTGGATTTCCAGGAGGAGCCGAGGACAGGATTCGTGAGTTCTCGTTAGCTGGGGGAATTTGGCATGGAAGAGCTGATGGGCTGCAGGTGGGGCAGGATGCACGGGTATTGGGTGGGGAGTGAGGGGTCTTGGAGGCAGGGCTGTCCCACAGGGCACCCGCCGACCCGCACCTGTCTGTGAAGTATGTAGGGTGGGCAGAAGCCACAGCCGCCGCCGCCAGGGGCTTGCTCCTGGCTCTGTCCTTTGCTTCCCTCCGTCCTCGCTCAGTTGTGATCCAGCAGCCCCCCTCCCCACTGCCTCCCCAGCTCTCAGTGACCCCGACTGTCTCCTGACTTAGCCGAGGTAAGGTCAGCGCAGCAGACAGGGCCAGGCTGGGGTGTGGGGGGTTGAGCTGGGCACACTAATAAGGGCTCTGGCTCACTGGGAAACAGCATTTGATCTGTGCTTCTGACAGCCCCATGAGACACCTTGAGGAGGCCGCTCCTACCCAAACACCCCCCACGCCCTACACTGGACGGCATTGGATGAAGGGACAGCTGCTTGGGTTCTAATGCTCCTGCTCTCTTCTCTTTCCCCTCCAACCAGTTCAATCTCATCCCTCCCAGCAGCTCCCCTTCCACCCCCCGGGGAACTGAAGATTGTCCTGGCCGCGACCTGAGACCTCCATGAGTGGAGGGAAGAGTGATCTATGTCTCTTCCCCCAGCAGCCTGGACCAGTCCCAGCCCTCCAATCCCCCCTTTCCCCTAGGGGGAGCTGGGGAATTCCTGCCAAGCACCTTGAAGGGGAGGGGCCTCAAAGTGGGCAGGGCCAGGGTCCAGTGGGGTGTGGGGGGGGGTTCCTGCTCTGCCCCTGCCCATCCCTACCCCCTCTTGCCCTCCCATCCTTGCCCTCTTGGAGACAGATCTTTTATTTTCTGTTATTTATAACTTGAGATTTGGGCCCCCTGTTCTTTCTTCCCCATTAACTTGAGTGATCTGCGTGAGCGACAGATGCTCCACAAGGATGGTTGGACAAGGACTTTTACTTTTTATTACATAAAAATATTTAAAAAAAATAAAAAAATAAATAAAAGTTTAAACTAACTTAACCTGCCTGCAGTTTTTCCTTTTTGGATAAGATCGTAGACATCAGTCTTAAATAGTGTGGGATGGTGTGGTTCCTGAGATGGGGCAGGATAGTACTACAACCTGAGGATGCTGCCCTTCTGGCTCTGACTGCCACACAAGTCACCCAACCTCCCACTGACTCTCATGAAGTTTTAAGAATTCTATTGTTTTGAGAAGGGGGAGGGCCCAGAGCCATCTCCGTAGTTGTACATCATTAGTTGTGACATGGTCTCATGTCACCAGTGGATGTGGGGCCAAGTCGGGCAGAACTGAACTGGGGGGCCTCCCTCATGGGAGGAGAAAACATTCTCTGCCATCCTGGCAGTTACCAGTTGTACAGCAATTCAGCATGTGGGTTTGCACAGGCCAGGATCAGGATTCAGTCCTGACCTGGCAGCTACAAGGCAAGCACTCAACCTATTGAACTACCCCAGCATCCCCTGAAGATTCCATTTCTAATACAAGTACCTCATGAGTTATGTCTACCTCTACACTGGACAACTTTTTGGTGTGTATGGCCACTGGAAACAGGCCTGACTAGTGAGGTCTTGAGTATGGGTGAGACCTGTAACGAAGCTGCTAGTGGGAGACAGGAGAGGGAGGGCTGTGCTGAGCTGAGCAAGGTTTTTAAGAGTAGGAACTAAACGAAATGGGCTTATGGACAGGATGAGCCAAGCATGGGATATAGAAAAAACATGTTGGGTGTAAGGAGGCCATTTGGGATGACCTGGCCATAAGGTTTTGTATGTAAAATGGCTACTTCATCCATAGACCTGGTGCTGAATGGTAGTGGGAGTTTCCAGCTCTGACCGAAGCCACAAAACACTTAAGGACAGGAAAAATTAAGGATACTGGGAAAGAACTCCCAGGGTGTAAGGATTTGAAAGCTGGTGGGCATGGAGTTGGGGGAGGGGAAGTGTATAAGATGAGAAAAGGGATTGTAATGGTTGACTGCTAAAAATGGGTGGTTTTGAGGTCCCATGTTAAAGAGCTCTTTGGGCAGGGATTTCCAACCCCGTGCCCGCGGGTGCCATGGCGCCCACAGCCCGATTTGTGTGCGCCCGCCATTATTTGACTGCATCAGAAGTTTCTCATAAACACTAAGTAAAACTATATTTTTATACATTTGTTAGAATTTTAAAATATTGTTTGAGTGTCTACACAGGTTTATTATGTTCGTTGGTATGTTTGCGATATCGTATGTATAAGTTTTTCCCTAGCTTTCGCCTTTGTACATGTCGCGTCTTGTGTAGCCGCTGCGCTCTCTAAACTCTCCTCCACCCAACCGGGAGACGCGAAGTTGCCATTTTGATTGCGGTTGCTGGACTGATCGGGTCGTGATGGTTAGCTAGGATCACAGTGTTTTGATATATTTGATTTTAAATGAACTAAAAGCGAGGTAGGTAATCTATTATGATGGTGGCAATTTGATATGATATTGTAGTTCTATAATTTTTTATTTTTATTTTTTTAGTCCTAAAATGAGTGAACCAAATAAGAGAAAATGAACCTATAATTTTAACACAGACTGGGAGGAATCACATTGTTTCATTAATTTAAATATATATTTATTTATTTTTAACAGAGAGAGATACAGAGACAGAGACTGAGAGAGAACTGAACTGGGGGAGCTCCCAGTTTAGCATATGGTTCCGCACGGGCCGGGGCTGGGATTCGATCCCTGGTCCCTGGCGCTGCAAAGTGAGCACTTAACCCACTGAGCCATCCCGGCTTCCCGTTTCATTAATTTAAAAGGTAAATGCGTTTGCCTGTTGTGTGGCAGTAGTATTGCAGTGCCGAATAAACATAATGTTGAATGTCACTTTCAGACAAGTCATACCACCTTTGATACAAATTATCCACTTAAATCTGAAGTAAGAAAGAAAAAAATAAATTAAGTTGAACTACTCAACAGACTGTTTTCACTAGACATGTGGAAAAATCTAAAAAGGCAACCATTGCTTCTTTCAAAATTTCTCACATGCTCGCAAAGAAGAAAAAACGTTTCCAGGATGGTGAATTGTTAAAAGAAGCATTTCTGACTGCTGCCGATTGTTTGTTTGAGGAATATTCTAAAAAGCGTGAGATTATGTCGGCGATATAAGACCTACAGTTGTCAAATAACAGTGTCACAAGAAGAATACACGCCATTTCAAGACTTGCAAACTCAGTTAAAGACTGACTTGGAAATATGGGACTGCTTCTCTCTGCAATTTGACGAGTCAACAGATATATCAGACACCGCACAGTGGGCAGTTATGGTGAGAATGGTATTTAGAAACTTCACAGTAAAAGAGGAGCTGTTGCAAATATTACCAATGAAAGGACAGACGAGAGGTGAGGATATTTATAAAACTTTCAGAACATACGCCAGGTCGATAAACATGCCTTTGCATAAGTTGTCTGCGATAACTACCGATGGGGCATCAGCAATGGTTGGTCAAAACAAAGGATTTATTGCCCTTTGCAGGAAAGATGAATCATTTTCAAACTTTATGTCCTACCACTGTATTATCCATCAGGAAGCTTTGTGTTGTAAAATACTGCCCTTTGAACATGTTATGAAAGTAGTCACAAAGATAATCAACTCTATTTGAGCAGCTCCATGGCAACACAGACTTTTCAAGGCCCTGTTAGAAGATACTGAAGATAAAGAACATGATCTCATCCTGCATACTGAAGTACGTTGGCTCAGTAAAGGTAAAGTTCTTACAAGATTTGTGAACTTAATTGAAGAAATAAAAACATTTATACATGATAAAAATGAAAATTAGGATGAACTAACAGACTCTCGCTGGCTGGTGGATTTGGGTTTTCTTGCTGACACCATGGAAAAATTAGAGTCTTTCAATTTGGAGTTGCAGGGAAAAGACAAAAATAGAGCTGAAATGATAAGCTCTGGAAACGCATTGAAAGCGAAATTGACTCTTGATATCACATCTGCATATCAAGTCTCTCGTGCACTTCCCATATAAAAGGAAAATGCTAGGTAACAATGAATTAAACGTGTCATTATTTATTGAGACCCTGCAAGTGCTTCAAAAACAGCTTGAAGAGAGATTTCTGCAGTTTACAAATATCAAGCCAATTGTCTCCTTCTGTATCAATCCTTTTACTTGCCAAATAAATGTAATAGAACTAGCCGCATGTATTGCAGACCTTGTTCAGGGGAAAGCAGAAGAACTAGAGTTAGAAATTTTGAACCTTAAGAACGATATTTTGGGAAAGCCGGGACGGCTCAGCGGGTTGAGCGCTCGCTTTGAGGCCCTGAGGACCGAGGATCAAATCCCGGCTCCGGCCCAGGCAGGACCCACGTGCTGAACTGGGGAGTTCCCACAGTTCGGTTCTCTGTCTCTGTCTCTGTCTCTATCTGTCAAAAAGTAAAATAGAAATAAATATGCACTGAAGACAAAAAGATAATTTCTCTCTATAAATGTGAAAAGATAAAAAAAAAATAAATAAAAATACATTAAAAAAAATAAAAAATAAATAAATAAATAAATATGCACTGAAGATAAAATACTCTCTTTAAAGATATAAAAAAAAAACAAAAAAAAACGATATTTTGCTAAAATCCTTAATATCAGAGGAACATAGTCGACAAAGAAAGGTTCCCATTTTTAAAAAAAGCGGCATATAAAATCAAATTGTTTTTCGGGTCAAAGTATTTATGCGAATCTTTGTTTTCAGACATGAATTTAATAAAATCACGATACAGATCTCGACTTATCGATGAGCATCTTAATTGTTTGCTAACAGGGTTGTCGTCATACTCTCCTAATTACGAGGCACTGGCCAATGAAATGCAATGCCAAAGATCACACTGACAGATTGGTCTTTTTTATGTTTTCTTTTATGTTTTTTTAAATGATTTTATTATACGTGTTTTTTATTTACTTTGTATTACGTTTTGTATATGTTTGTGTGTATATAATTTGTACAATTTATTATTTTAAAATTATTTTTTATTATTTTTTATTCTTGTTCAATAATATCCTTAGAAACAGCTGGTGCCCGCCGCCCTACCGATATTTTAGAATGCGCCCTAGGGTATAAAAAGGTTGGGAAGCCCTGTCTTAGGGGATGTTAGTTAATTGGGGTTGAGGGGCAGTAATGGAAGCAGGAGCAGGAAATCCTTTAATTGGGCCGAGGGTGTTCGAAGAGCAGATGAAACAGGTCCCTACTACTGTCAGCAATGTAACTGCAGGTGTTGATGAGAAGTTCTGATGCTTTATGGAAGGACTGTGGATTGGTTATAATTGATCTTACTCCTAAGAGCCAAAATCTCAAAGCCGGAAGGGAACTAAGTCTCCATCCAGTAAGGAACCCCCCTGTGGAACCTGAGGGTAAAGCAAGTGTTCCTGCCCCAAGTTCTTCCTGGAGCCCTCCCCTTGAGCCTTTTCTGTTTGCCTCTGCTCCGGAGTCACAGGTCAGGTTCTCAGAACAGTTCCCAAACTGGGGAGCTCCCCTCAGCTGCTTATCAGTGAGTTGTCTGAAATAAATTATTTGTCAGGATCCAAGTTTGAAAGTCATGCCCATTAACCCCTGCTAAACGTTCCCTTTTTCTTTACAGCCAGCATCCTTGTCAGTCATTTCAAGATTTTAAAAATCTACTCAGCATTTCACTCCCTGCATGTTGATAAAACAGCCTTTTTCTTCAGTTCAAATCTCAATAAACATTGTAAATGAAACTTGCATTCTACAATTTCTCAAGCCTGTGTTTGGAATTAGTGACAGTGATGATACCCATCAAGCACACAGATTATGTGTTAATCAAGTACCTCTTAGTTGCTGATTCTAGAGATAAGGTCTAGACCCTCGTATCAGAGCTTAAATAAGGGTAGCTAGACATTAACAGCCTAACGACTACGCCAGGAGCTGAGGTGGGTTTGGCACCTGTGCTGAGTCCGTGCTGGCTCCAAGTGATAACCAGGTCCCTTCCCACTATCTTCCAGGAAGACAGCCAACAATATCCCACTGCAGTATAACAAGCACACTAGATTAGCTTTCAGCTCTTTGGCTTCTCTCCCTAAAATTGTCACAGCAATGCTGACAGCTTTAGAAGAGCTTTTCCCGCCTATACCAGAGACGAACTCCTGAGGCTAGAGAACTCAGTTAAAATGGCCCAGGTATCTCACAAGCTCATTTATCCTGGCCTTCAGCTTTGTTTTAATAAATCATCCAGCTTACACAGAGGACAGGAGACCCAGGCTAGCTTACTATTCACAGAACAGTTTATTGACCTACCTCACCTGGCAGGCCATGAGGCCCCTTCTGGTCAGGGCAAGTGTCAGTGTAGCTGCTGGGTGCAGCCTATGCCCTGGGAAAGGGGCCCCAGAAGCAGGAGAACACTGGCCAGTGCAGCCCTGAACACAAGATCCTGAGGTGAGGTCCAGACTCAACTCCACTTGATATTCTTGTCCTCCTCGGTCATGACCGGCGTGTCAGTGACAAGGCCGGTGCCAATGGTCCTGTTTCCATCTCTCAGGGTAAAACGCTGGCCTTTTTCTAAGATCATTGGCTGCCGCAAAATTAGGCTAAGCTTCAGGTCCTCCCCAGGCATGGCAAGCTCCTGGAAGGGGGCAGAGACAAGGTCATATTTGGCCTCCAACCTGCCTTCATTCCAACTGTTTGCTGGCTACCTAGGCTAAAGATTATGGGAAAATGCAGCAGGATGCTGATTCTGGGGACAGCTTCATCCCAGCTGTCAGGTGGATACAAACAGCATCTGCAAAGGCAAGAAAGGACCAGTGATAGTGCTCTTAAGGTAAGCTCTGGAGAAAAAAAAACACTGAAATTTGGGGTTATGCAGGTTTCTTGGTCGTGGATTTCTCTGAGCCCTATGTATAGTGAAAACTCAAGAAGAATCCTTTTCTGGGAAGCCTTTCTGTGGGTAAGTGCTAGTCTAGCTAAGTTTTTAACCTACTTCAGCCTAGGGAACACTGGATGAGGACTCACCCTAAATCCATTGGTCCAGGCCCTTCCATCACTAATTTAATCTGCACCATCAGCCAGCCTCTTTTCACCCAAGGAAAAATCACCCATTGTCAGATCTTTGGAACTTTTAGGCAGAGCTGATAAGAGTGCCCCTTCTGTTCCTTTATATTCCCTATACCTACATACCTTCCCAGGAGGCAAGATGATACGACAGGCCATGTCCCAAGTCAGAGAGAACATAACAGGCATGAAGTGGGACACGAAGGGCTTGTGGCGGCCACCTTCTTCTTTGTTGAGGATGTAAACCTGGAAGAGAGCAAGTGGCTAGAAGCACTGCCTCTCCAGGGAACAGTTTGGCTCAGCCCTGCCCACTATCATCTGGAGCTCTCACCTGTGCCTCTACCTTCTGGTGGGGCTGGATGGAGCCTGGCTTGGCCATGACCAGGCCACGCCTCAGGTCCTCCCGCTTCAAGCCTCGAACAAGGGCCCCAAGGTTATCACCTGCCTCTGCCCTGTCCAGGCTCTTGTGGAACATCTCAATGCCTAGGAGGGAGAAGAGACAAGGTAGAATGGTCTGGAGCAGAGGGCAGGCACAAGGGAACTGCAAAGGGAGAGGTCATCCTAGAGCCAGCCCCTGGGTCCCACAGCTTCCTTCCTATACCTGTCACCACAGTGCGAATATTCTTGTTATGTCCCAGAAACTCACAGTCATCTCCCTTCTTCAAAATGCCACGTTCCAGCGTACCTGTCACCACTGTGCCCCGGCCTAGGAGGGAACAAGACAGGACCTCAGGGACCCTGGGAGAAGATCCTGCTAGGGGGAGGGAATGTGAATGAGCACGGTCCTCACCAGGGATAGAGTACACTGACTCTACAGGCAGCAGGAAGGGCTTCTCCAGATCCCGGGTGGGCACCGGGATGTGAGTGTCCACAGCATCCAGCAGCTTTTGCACCGACTTCAGGCCTAGCTCAGGGTCCCGTTGCTATGGGAGGAGGTGACAGGACTCTGAAATTTCCATTCTGCTTACCAAAAACCATTCCCCAGACTCAAAGAATACCCATCTAGATGCCCATCCAACCCCGTCTTCTGCCATAGCAGCCTCTGCCTGACCCTGCCTTCACCTCAAGGGCACAGAGGGCAGAGCCTATGATGACTGGGGTCTCCTCCCCTTTGTAGCCAAACTCAGTGAGCAATTCCCGGATCTCCAGCTCAACTAGCTCCACCATCTCAGAGTCCTGGACGGCATCTGCCTTGTTCACATACACCACCACATGCTCCACTCCAATCTGTAGACAGGAAGGAGAGAGATGGTGTCCTGAGTGGCCCAAGTCCCCACTTGTGCTCTTTCTACTCCTGCTCAGGCTATGCATACCTGTCTGGCCAGTAGTAAGTGCTCTCGCGTCTGCGGCATGGGGCCATCATTGGCTGCCACCACCAGGATGCAGCCATCGAGGGGGGCTGTGCCTGTGATCATATTCTGGGGAGGGGAAGGGGGAAAAGAAACATTCAGCCTACTTTAAATGACCCCCGCAGCTCCACATCCATCCAGCCAAGCACAGCTGTTAGGTGAGCCATGCCCACAAATCCAGGATCTCAGACCTACGGTATACATCTTGAGTACCTTAACCTCCTCCCAACAAGCCCAACATTTTTGCTGACAGGAGGCAGCTCCCGCCTGTCCCCAACAATGCTCTCACCTTAACGTAGTCTGCATGACCTGGGCAGTCTGTGTGGGCATAGTGGCGGGCAGCAGTGCTATACTCCACATGGGCTGCATTGATCGTGATACCACGGGCTCGCTCCTCAGGGGCATTGTCGATCTCCTCGTACTTCTTAAACTTGGCCCCGCCTCCCTCAGCTAAAACTAATGGAGGGAAGAGAACACACCTTTCCGCTAAAGTTCCAAAGGTAGAGGTAGTGCTCAGGCCACACCCCTGGGTCCCTCCCACCTAACCGGACAGCCGAGGAGGATGATTCCCTCCCTCAACTCTGCCAGCAGAGGTATCGGTAACCGAGTCAGAAAGAAATGTTGAAGGGCCTCAAGCTCCTGCCCAGAAACTTCTCTTGGGTAAAGCCTCTGCTTGCAAAGCAGTCCCCATCGCTAAAGGGAGACCTGATGCATCATGAAGTTCTTCTTGTTCAGGGGAAGTCTGGCTCCTGCACCTTCCAACCCGCCGCCCACCCCAATTCTGGCTGCTGAGGCTACACTAAACACCTCGGGCAGCCACTCTGCCGGCCCCGCCGCCCTGGGCTCCAAGTCCCACTAGCCGAGCGGGCGCTGCCGGATGCCCCCACTCCAACCCCGCTTACTTTTTGTGATGGCCGCGGTCAGTGTGGTCTTGCCGTGGTCCACATGGCCGATGGTACCCACGTTCACATGGGGCTTGTCGCGTACATAGGTCTTCTTGGCCTCCACGGCCAGGCCGCGGCACAAGAGGGACAGCGCCGGGGTCTTCAGCGGCCGCAACAGACCCTGAAGTAGTGGGGTCGGGCCGGCACCGAGACCTGACAGAACAGAGGTTTGGAGTAAGGGCACAGGTCCGAGCCCGCTTGCCCCCGACAACCCCAACGTGTCCCCGGGCCACCGTCGCCCTCCCCGCCCCCTCACCGCTGAAGAGGGGTGTCGCGCGCAGCAGGGTGGTGGCCGCCATTGTGGTCGTACTCACACCCCAGTACCGGGTGCCGGTACCGGTGGCCCGTGCGTGCAATAAGGAAAGGGCAAGTGCAACCGGAGGACACTTCCGGCGGAAGTGAGGGCAGGGAGGGCAAGTCCGGGCGCCTCTAGCCACCAGTTCTTATGGCCGTTGCTGACTTCCGGACGTGGGACGGAAGATGTCAAGGAAGGTAGATGCTGGTGTCTCCTGGACGGGGAAGGATGGAGGTTTCCATAAAGCACTCGGCTCACGCGGGAGGAGGGCGCCCACACAGTTCTCTCCGGCGGTCCCGGGAAGAGATGTAGAGCGTCCCATAATGCACCCGCGTCCCGAAGGCTCATGGGCGTTGTAGTTCCCAGGGCGGCGGGCTGTTCTTGCGCTTAGAGTGGAAGTTAAGAGCTAGACCCGGTCCTGGGAGAAAGAGGCGGCCCCGACGCAGACCTCTCAGGAACGTCCTGGCCGCGAACCCCCTGGAGTCTGACCCACCGCACGGGTCAGAGGACAGATTTGGAGGCCCCTTGTGCCTCAGCTGGAGGTAGGACGAGGCCCTGCGGCCAGGCTAAGAAAGGCGGACCTGGGCGCCTTTTGGGGATGAGACTCAAGTGTGACCCATCTCTCCTCTTGAGATTGTTTTCTTATCTGTAAAATGAGAATACACCAGTAGTGTCTACTTCTTAGAGAAATCCTGACCTCTGGCTCTGAGAGGAAATGAGCTGGGGAGGAGGCAGAAATGGGGTGGCGGGTGGGGTACCTCCAGTACCCAAAGTCCTTGATCCAAATACACCTTCCTGGCAGGGACGGACAAAGCTTTGCCGCCTACGCCTATAGCCCCTTAGCAGCCAAAGGAGTAATTCCCTTGCTCGTCACCCGCCGTCCACCCAGTTTTACTGATGACACCCGAGGGTTAGCCTCAGGTACCTTTTAAGAGCAACCTGAGTCCTGTTCCCACTGTGCACCCAATAAGTGCTCAGTAAATGTCTGTTGACTGAATGAATGAGTGCAAAGATAGTATATAACTTTCACATCCATCATCTCATTACCCTACAATGATAATAGCAGCTGCTTAACCTTGGTTAATGTTTCCAGAATTCATCAGATCCTACGACTCAATTGACTTGACAATGTTGTTTCTCCCTTAGAGATTATGATTCAGTAGAGTGTGGGCACAGACAGGGAAACTGTATTTACTTATTACACACACACACACACACACACACACACCTACACACACCTTTCTGAAGCTCAGAGGAGCTTGGGACACAAATGAACTAGAGATTTTTATGGATCAGGCATGCAAATGCTTCATATTGGTTCACAGTCAGTGCTCCCAGTGTTACCCTGTGTGGTAGGAGCCAATATTTCCCTCATTTTACAGGTGAGAAAACTGAGCATCAGGATGATTAAGGAAGCCAATACAACTAAACTCAAAAAAAGTGTGCACTTAACTACTGCACTGTACTATAACTTACCATTTTACTGCTCAAATAAAATGAGAAACTTACTAAGGCTTCTGTCCCTCTGGTCCTCCAACTCATCAGCTTGGCTTAGGAAGGGGCTGGTACAATATAAAAAGGTGTTCTTTGTCCCCACCCTGTACTTCAGTCACTCTACTGGAAATTTATCCTAGGACATGACCACTAGTGGGATCTGAGATATTTTTAGGTGGCGCTTAAAAACTTACTTCTTAAAGAAACTTATAGCTTTTAATTTTAGTGGCACTGTATTTTAATGTGCATTAGTTTTAAAAAAGAATGGCATTAGTAAATAACTGTTAAGTATGAATCCATTTTAATTAATTATTTATTTATTTTTTACAGAGAGAGAGAGAGAGAGAGAACGAGAGAGAGAGAACTGAACTGGGGGAGCTCCCAGTTCAGCATATGGTTCTGCACGGCCGGGACTCGATCCCCGGTCCCCAGTGCTGCAAAGTGAGCGCTTAACCCACTGAGCCATCCCGGCTTCCCCTGAATCCATTTTAAAAACAGTATTTAGTAGATAATATATGGCAAATCTGGGGGGAGGTGGTACATGAATAATTGAAATTTGAGAAACAGTGCTCAGAAAAGTCCAAAAGGAGAAAACTTTTTGTAGAGCTGGTAATGTAGCATCCTCTGTAATAGTCAGGAGTCATGATTTACAGATAACAGAATTTACATTGGCTTGTTTAAGTAGAAGAGGGATTTGCTTAAAGGTTTTAGGCAGCTTACAGAATTGTGGGATGGGCTGGAGAAATAGTTCCCAAGCTATAGAACTGATTTGATCTGATGAGAAAACTGCTGCTACCACCACTACCACCAAACACTAAATGCCAGGACTTAGACTTGTCTGCAACAGCTACTGCTGTTGACACTGAAGTAACTTCTGTCAAGAAAGAGACCTTCTCTACCTCTACCCTCAAAGCCAGGCAAATCCAAAGCCTCACATGGATGTGTCTGGTTCATAAGCCTAGATCGTCATATGTCAGTGTTCTTGTATCAGACGAGATTCAGAGATGTATTCGGCATTTGATGTTGGGGGCAAGACTGATAGGGAATTTCCCCTAGATATCCGTCCAGTCATGCCTATGACCAATATCACAGTGAAAGAGCAGAAAGAACACAGATTTCCAGTATGTGGATATGGTAGCATGGATTTTGGCACAGCCACTACATAAAATATTAATGGAATGGGCTCAAACTTCCAGAGACAAGGGGAGCCAACCACTTGTGAAAATACTTGTGAACAGTGTTAAATGAAGAAGGCTGGCTGCTATAGAAGAATAGTACATGTACAAGGTTGGAGTTCGGGGTGGGAACAAAGGAAGTCAAAAATAATTGTGATTTTACAAGTAGGAGGCTGAATTTTCTTGGAGATTTGTCTCTCAAACATTTGTTTTATGTGATTACAGTTAAAAAAAAAAAAGAGGGGCATTCCACTTTCGGGTATTCCCTCTCATTTCAAGAGCTTTTACTTCTTTTCTTTCTTAATAAATGTTGCTGCTTCACCTTTAAAACAAACAAACAAACAAACAAACAAAAAACAACGTCCTTTGGGCAGAATCTTGAACTCTTTAAGATACTCTTGAAGTAAAATGTCCTTCCAGGTCTCCCAGCAGCCTGTTCATTCTGCCATGTGGCAGACACTTGGAGCTCCTGCTTAACAGACATTTTCCATCTTCCCGCAGACAGGGCCCTGATTTTGTTCAGAGTGCCCTTTCCCCTGTTCCAGGAATAAATCCTGACTCATCTAGTCCCCTTCTAGTGATCCTATTCTTGCCAGAGTTGGGTGTGACTCCTTTGGGGCCAGTGATTGGTAAAAAATCTATTTGGGGGTGAGAGTGGGGGACCCAAAAAAGGTCCCTCATTTTTAAGGAGACATCAGGGGATGCCAGGATAGCTCATCGGTTTGAGCCCTTGCCTCGCAATCATGAGAACCGGGGTTCGATTCCTGGCTCCGACCTGTGTCAACCCCATATTCTGAACTGTGGTGCACCTGGTAACCACTGGGATGGCTCAGGCGGTGAAGGTTGTCGCCTTCCATGCAGGAGGCCCCCAGTTTGGTTCCCGCCCTGTGTGGCCCCACATCCACCTGTATGGAGTGAAACCATGTCACAACTAATGACATACAACTATGGAGAAGCTCTGGGCCCTCCCCTACTTCTTTTTCTCCCTCCCCTGCTCCCTTTCCCTCCTCCATCCCCTCTCTCACCTTCTCTCAAACAATAAAAAATAATTCTTTTTTTTTAAAGGAGTAATCAAAGAAATGGACCTCCTTCTGATTCTGAATGGGCCTGAATGGGAAGTATGGAACTGCTGTGCCCATATAACTCCCAAGCGGTGACGCATCCAAAATCCAGAGGAAGGCAGAACAAAGAGGATCTTAGAAGGCTGGACTCCTTGTGGTATGTGATGATAATGTCATTGTTTAAGCCCAACTATGTCAGAGTTGTCTATTAATTGCAGTCAAATACATCCTAACAGATACTCTGTCATAGCACTTGGTACCCTGAGATGCATTTCTTGTCTGAGGCTGAGTGACTTGAGTAGGGCCCAGACTGGGCTTCCTTTATCTCCCATATTGTCTGTGCCTGGCCACTGTAGGCCTCTGGGAATATTTGCACTTGAACTATTAATGAGCCTTGCAAACCGAAGGGTGCCACCATATGGGGTCCCCGACTTAACATATCTAAAACAGGATTCCGGTTCTCTCCCACAGTCTCCTTAAACATCTAGTAAACGGCACCACCACTGTCCCTGGGCCTCACTCTACACCTAACCCAGGACCCAGTCCTGCTCATCCTCTGTCCAAAATATATCCTGAACGTGAGCATGTCTGTCTACCTCCACTGTTGACACGGGTTCAATGTGGGATCGTCTCTCATCTAGGTTACCTCAGGAATTCTCCTATGATTTCCCAGCTTCTGCTCTTACTCGTCATACCTGTCAAACCCATCCTTCACATAGCAGCCAGATCAGCCTTTCAAATGTGGGTCAGAAATTAATCCCCCCTCAATGACTCCTTATGACATTTAGTATAAAATCCAAACTCCCACTTGAAATGGGTGAATTCTATGACAGGTAAATTATATCTCAATAAAATCATTATTAAAAAACAAACAAACTCCTGTAGCCCACAAGATTGTACTCTTACTCTCCCAGCCACACTGGCCATCCTTCTGTTCTGCAAACATCCCACCGTCGTTTCCACCTCAGGGTCTCTGCAGATTTTTTCCTTGTTGCTTTCCCCATGGTTCATTCTCATCAGGTCCCACCTCAGATGTCACCTTTCTACTTAAGGTAGCCTCTAGGCCACCCTTTTATCAGTTGTCCCCTTCGATTTTCTTTATAGTACCTAAATATCCCAAATTATCTTAGTTTGCTTATTTGTTTTGTCTTATTTTTTTCTGTCTGACCAGCTCATGACAGTAAGAACTTATTTTTTATCCTAAGAACAGTGCCTAACACTTAGGAAAAGTATTTATTTAAGGAATTACATATTGAATAATTTCAGTTGAGCATTTGTGTTGGGCTTAAGTTTCCTGATGTTTTCAATGGAGAGTAAATTCTGTATTCACATTCATTTAAAAATGTGAGTCATTGTAACTTTTGGTGCCTCTACTTTACTATTTAAAGGGATGGAAAAGTAAAGTTAAACTGTATGACTTTTTAAGATTTCTTGTAGCTCTAACTTCTAAAAGGAGAGTGGGGTCAGATATGGTTGAAATGAGTAATGGGCTGGCCAGCAACTTCGTGGCAAATTGAGGACTGGACCCCAGAGCTTTGCCCTCAGTGCCCCTCCGCAGACTTTTTGGAAGCTCAAGGCCATCCTTCATGCTTTTCCCCAGCCTGGAACTGCCTCCTCAGAGAGCTCTCTGGACATTCTCCTTGGTCCTAACCCCACTGCGCTGCCCTGGACAGGTCGGCACCAGCGCCCTCCAAGATGCCTGCACCAGCTCCTCTCAGCCTCAGTCCCCCACCCCCAGCCACGGACTGGACCTGGACAGCCTTCCAGACGCAGAGCTCACACTCACGTCACTCAGCTGTGGCTAGAGACATTCCAATCGGAAATACTGTGTGAATGTCGCACATAAGCTTCTAAGTAAAAGGCAAGTACGAGGTGGTGTGGGTGGGTTGGTCATGCCTGGCTCCTTAGAGGAGGACACACTCTGAAGCCTGAAGCCAAAGGCAGGAATAGTGACAGAGGTGAGGGAAATGGTGCATGTAGGTTCAGAGGCAGAGCCTAAGTCAAACTGGAGTACAAGGCTGTCAAACTGCCTTGGTTGACAGAGTATGATTTGGAGGGGCAGCACATCCAGGCCAAAGCACCAAGGCCAACTTTGACATCCCAGGAAAGAAGACAAAGTACTAGGAACTCCCTCTTCTTGGGGTGGGGGAGGGGCAGGATGACCTCCAAAAGAATTCCACAAGCCACTTCCCCTTCAATTAGAGACCCTGGTCTTCCTTTGGAGAGCCACCCTCTGCCATGCTCAGTCCATGGGGTTTGATGGGAGCTGAGCCCATCTCAGCCTCACATGGATCCATGATCCAGTGGATCCCAATCAGCATAATCTTTCTCTCATGGTCACATGCATTGGCTCAGGGTTAGTATTCTGTTCCAACCCCAACTGGTGTACTGAAATTCAGTTCTGGCAATAACTGCCCAGCGTTACTACAGACCCCACAAGTTTAGGGCTCAGTCCTTCAGAAGACTGCTTCCACTTCAGATGCCAGCTGCAAGTGAAGTCCCCCAGCCATGTACACTTCTGACTAGCTTGCCGTAGATCCAGGGGTTTCCTATGACCCTTCTCAGGTTTGATAATTTGCCAGAACTCAGAATGCAGAAAAGTGCTGTGCTTATGATCACAGTTTTATAATAAAGGATACAAGTTAGTAACAGCCAAATGAAGAGACACATGGGGTGAGACCTGGAAGGGTCCAAACGCAGAGCTTCTCTGCCCTCCCCCACTGGAATCGGCATTACACTCTCCTGGAACATGGATGGGTTCACCCACCAGGAAGCCCTGTTGAACCTCACTGCCCAGAGTTTTTATTGGGGTTTCATGATTGATTAAATAATTGCCATGTGACCAAACTCAGTCTCCTGGTCCTCTCTCCTCCCTGGAGGCTGAGCTAGGCCAAATTCCCCACCCTCTTAGCTATCACAAGGTTGGTCTTTCTGATGACCAGCCCCATCCTAAAGCTATCTAGGGACTTGCCATGAGTCACCACATTAGCAAAAGCTCAGGTGTGACCTCAGGGGCTCATGAATAACAGACACTTCTATCACTTGGGAAGTACTACCGTATTTTCCCGCGTATAAGACAACCGGGCATGTAAGACGACCCCCTAATTTTACAGTTAAAACATAGGTTTTGGGAAGCCGGGATGGCTCAGTGGGTTAAGCGCTCACTTTGCAGCGCCGGGGACCGAGGATCGAATCCCGGGCCCCGGCCCGTGCGGAACCGTATGCTGAACTGGGAGCTCCCCCAGTTCAGTTCTGTCTCTGTATCTCTCTCTCTCTCTCTCTCTGTCAAAAATAAATAAATAAATAAATAAAAATATATTAAAAAAAAACAAAAAACACATAGGTTTAGGCCTATATTCGCTGTATAAGACTACAGCCTCGGAAGTAGGGGGTAGTCTTATACAGCGAATATAGGCCTAAACCTATGTTTTAACTGTAAAATTAGGGGGTCGTCTTACACGCCTGGTCGTCTTCTACGCTGGAAAATACGGTAAGCATTTTTAATCCTCTGTGCCAGGAACATGGGACAAAGATCAGATAAATTCTTTTTTATTTTTATTCATTTATTTTTTTGGAACTGAACTGGGGGCCTCACCGCATTCAGGAAGCACACCCCAGTTCAGCACATGGGTCCACCTGGGCCGGAGCCGGGATTCGATCCTGTCCTTGGGGCTTCAAAGCGAGCGTGTAACCTGCTGAGCCATCCCGGCTTTCCCCAAATTCTTTATTACACAATATTTGGTCTTTGGGTGACACAAGCTGAAATGATGAGATTCAGCCCTATTGCATTTGTTGGAGCTATTGGGAAAGCTATGATCTTTTCCTGCTAGGGTTGTTAATCTGGTAGAATGTAAGCTTGCAGCTGGCCATCTACCTGTGAAGGTTCAACCTGCCGGAAAATGAAGAATAATCCAGAGGAAAGCAGAGCTAAGAGAAAGAGACCAAGTTCAAATGAACATTGTTTGAGCTTCTGGCTCCAGCCATTGCCTAAAGTCATTATATCTCTGCTTTTTCAATTTTGTAAACCAATAAACTATGCCTCTTTTCATGATTAACCTACCTAAAATTGGGGTTTCTATTACTTGTAGTTGAAAGCAGCCTGAGTATTAAATTTACATTCCGTGTTCCTGAGGAAGAAATGTTTCTCCCTTTCATATTAATACTTTGGCTTAACCTGGGCCCTGGATCCCATCCTTCACACACCCCCTAAATCTCATTCCTTCAATTACCATCCTTTCTACTGATACCTTTCTCTTTAGACTTCTGACATAATCAGGTCTCCCTCAGGATAAACATCAAATCTTTTCACCCTCTCAAACTACAACTCTCCATGTCTTTCTCCTTCCCTTTTTGACCAAACTGTGTAGGAAAGCTCTCCACATCCCTTCTGTCACTGATTCACCTTCCAATCATTCTTCCCCCACTTCCCTAAAATTACTCTCACCAAAGTCACTCAGCTATTGCAGTCATCAATGTCTTCTTTAGGAGACAACAGCCTTGCCATGGACCACTGTTTATCGTTTGTGTGGGATGTGAGCCCATCCCCCTCCCCTCTCTATATTCCCACACCCCCTGGTCTTTGGTATGTGGTTTCTCTTCAAGTTAGGACTTTTGTACTTTTTTTTTTTTTTTTAAAGGAATTTCCTCAGGCTACTGGAGGCTTTGCCTCTAAATAAAGTGCCTGGGCATAGGGGACATCTCCCTGGGATAGAACAGCTGAGCAATGTTGGTATATGAAAGGCCCAGCTCCCTTGTTTCTGGACAAATCTGAGGCATAACTTACATCCAGAGTTCCTCTGTGGGATCAAGTGGCTACTGTCTGCCCAAGATCACATGCTTGCCTGTTTTCCTCTCTGCCCTCTCCTGTTTGTCATACTTATTAGTTTCTCCTCGTAGCACTTTAAAAAAAAAAAAAGCAGGAAAGCTGGGATGGCTTAGCGGGTTAAGTGCTCACTTTGCAGCCCCAGGGACTAAGGACTGAATCCCTACCCTGGCCCCTGCAGACCCATATGCCGACTGGAGTATACTTCTCATGGGGAAGGCCCCCAGTTGGTTCTTGCCCCCCACTACCCCGCGGATTTGGTCCCTGGCTTCAGGGGGCGTGCCTCCCATGCTGGAGGCCCTGAGCCCAGTTCCCGCCCTGCACGGCCCCCACCGTGTGCAATGAAACCATGTCGAAAACTGATGATGTACAACTATGGAGACTGCTCTGGGCCCTCCCCCTTCTCTCTGTCTCTGTCAAAAACAATAATAAATCTTTTAAAAAATCACTTACACACAAATCCTCATCTCAGGGGTTCCTTTGGGACACCTGATCCAAGACATCATCTCAGCACTTTTACTCCTCTTTCTTTGTCTGCCTGCCTGTTAAACGTTGCTTGTTCCCCAGAAGTAGGGCCTGGCCCTCTTCTCTCTAAATATATTACTTGGACAATCTCACTTATGTCCATGGCTTTAACCATGTCTGACTACCACTAAACTACCTGGTGCAGCTCAGATCATAGATCCATCTCTGCTGGACAGCTCCACCTGTTGCCCATGAGCACCTCCTATACTGTCTAATGTAGTAGTCACTAGCTACATGTGCTTATTATAATTTTAATTAATTAAAATTAAAACTTCAGTTCCTTTGTCACACTAGCCATATTTCAAGGGCTCAATAGTCCGTGTTAGTGACTACCACACTGGACAGTGCCGATATAGAATATTTCACTTATTGTAGAAAGTTTTATCGGACAGCTTACGTAGAGCATTTCCAAACCTAACTCATCATTACCAGCCCCTTGCCTTCTTTGTATTCCTCAACTATGTCTCTGTTCTAGAGAACAATGGTCCAACTAGAGAAAGGGTGTGTGATGGTACTAGGGGAGGAGGAAGGTGGCCACAGAACTAAAGTCCTTTTCATTGACATGTTCCTCTGAACTGGGAAGATGGACAAAGATGGTGATGTAGACCTTAACAAAGGCTATCTGTGAGCTGATGTTAGTTTGCTTGGATTGGAAGTAGTGCTGCACAATGAATTTTTCCAACTTTGTCTGGCAGCCTTAGCTTTGAACAAACATTTTTGTATGAGTCAAGGCATTTATCCATCTCCAAATGCTTGCCTCTGTGTTCCAGGCAAGCTAAAGTCAGTTCTGGAAATTTTATTGCAGATCTCAAAAAAGAGGCATGCTGCTTCCCCCAGAGTTGCTCAGCTATTAGGACTTAAGTTTGGAGCTATGGAATGCCATTTTGCTACCAGAAGAAGAAAGCCTGCGTGAGAGTGAAGCCAAATGCATGGGGAAAGCGGACCCTAAGGAAGGTGAACCAGATTCCTGGTCTCTTTAGGCATATTCAGCTGGTCCTGACGAAGCTTAATACACTCTATACTTTTCAATTGCTTGAGCAAATAAGATTCCCTTATTGCTTAGACTAGTTGGAGCTTGTCAGTGAGACCTGATCGATACGAGCGTCTCTTCGTGCTCATTTCAACTCCCTTCTAGTCTATACCTTAACGATTCTCAATTTCTGTATCTGGCGTTGATGCCTGTCCTGAGCTCGGCTGTACGTCTACCTGCCTCCTGACGTCCACAAGCACGTCCAATACTAACCTCGTTATTCCCCCCACCCCCGTCTTTATTTCCCGTCTCCGATACGAAGCCGGCTCGAACCTCCAGTCCCTTTACTCAGAGAAGCCAAGGTCGCAAGTTCAGGATCCGCCTCCTCGCGGGGCCTCCACAAGGTCACCCGTGACTCTTCTTGACCAGCGCCTTGGAGGCGGTGCCCGCGAAGCTCTCAGCCGCAGGGCCAGGCGCTCTAGGCTGCAGCGGGCCCGTCAGAAAGCCTTTTCATCTCGCTGGTTTCCGGTACCCCCGGTGGCCACTCTAGCCTTCAGCGAGGCCTCGGGGCTCTACCCCCTCAGGTGGCTTCTCTATGGCTGACTCCTCTTCTTTGTCCTGGATTTCCTGCGGGCGGGCGCTCTGGTGGGACCCAGCCCCTCCTACGGCGGCCTGTGTCGTGGAGCCCTGCAGGAGTCACACCCTCTTCGGTCTTCAGGGCCGCCTTAGTGGGAGGGTGGCGGAAGTGAGTGTGAAGGTGCCCTTCCCTCTCGCCGCTTTTCTCTGTGGTAGCTTCCTTCGGTGACGGAAGAAGGGGTCCCGACGCCTGCGCAGAACCGGGCTGGGAGCTAGTCGCGGAGGGGGGCAGGGAGCGGGAGCTGCCGCCGCCGCCGGAGCTAACCGCGGGGACCGAGATGCAGGTGGGACCGGAACCGGAACCCCCCTCTTCAAGTCCCTCGGCTCCCGCGAGGAGCCCTGGGTGGGAGAGGGCGTGGGGGGCCAGAGGCAGAAGGGGCGCCCGGCCCGGGAGAGTGCAGCAGGCCAGGCTGGTCCCCAGGACACTTCGGCCCCAGGGAATGGGCCGGTAAAGGGTGTCAAGGGAGTAGGGTCGGGTCAGAGTAGACTGCACGGGGTCCGCAGGGGCCGGGCCAGGAGCAGACCCTGCACCCTCCACCACCGCCCTTCGGGAAATATCAGAACTGAGCCGAGAGGCAGGTGCACCGGGGAACTGTGTTTCTGTGTCATGCTTGGCAGAAGAGAAACTGAGTCACCAGCTTAGGAGCCGCAGGGTCAGCGGGCCTAAAGGGGGCTGGGTCTGCCTGTGGTGCAGAGGGTTGGGTGGGCCTGTGTGAGCTGAGGTGGCCTCAGGTGGAGATTGATCTCTCGGCTATGCCTGCACCGCTTGGCTCAGTTCCCCTGTGTTCCATGACTTTTGCATCTCCTGGATTCTTCCCGTTAGTTTGGAATTGCCCCAATGATTGGAACCATCTGAGTGTGTAGGGCCTTGGCCAAGGAGGAAGGGGCGGGGTGGCTGGCTGTGGGTCTAAGCAGGAGGCTGAGGTTTGGGGGAGACTTTCCTAAGCTGCCCTCGCCCCAGTCCTGATGCCAGTCATCTTCCAGTAAAATATGGGGGAGCAACACTAACAAGAGCCATGGGTTGTAAATTCCAGGCCCAGCTCTGCCATTTGCTAGTTGAAGACCTTGGTATGTCTCTTCCTTTCTCGAATTTCACTTCTAGAAAATTGGAACTCGTAAAGATATTAATAATGGCAGTCATTGTGTGCTTACTTTGTGTCAGGCACTGACATGTTCTGTTTAATTCTCCCGACAATTCTAGGGTTAAGAATCTTTAGCACTGTGTTTTAGAGACAGAAACTGAAGTGCACAGAGCATATATAATGTCTAAGATCGCACAGCTAGTAGGTGGCAGAGCCCGGAGTTCATCCCAAGCCTGACGCCATAAGCCATGGCCTTAACAGGCAGGCTAACTGGCCTTCAGGGCACAATCCTCAGTGAGAAAAGAAGGGGGTGAAACGTCCTTGGGCCCTCGCTCCCTGTTACCTTTTCTTTACTTTGTGGTCCCGACCCAACCCATAGTCTCCTCATCTGGTGCTGCTGCCTCAGAGCCCCAGATTGAAGGGGCACCAATGAGTGAGCTGTGACCATTCCAAGCCTTCCTTACCCAGCGCTTGGCTGCTGGGCACTGGGGTTAGCTTTCAAGACAGTCGCTGTTTAAGTCCATCATCCATCCATTCTCCTCAGTGAGGAACCTCCCTCCTCAGAGCCGGACCTCAGGAGGCCTAAGGCGGGGTCTCCCCTGAGAGCTGGGGCAGTGAGGGGCTAGGGCTGAGACTGGTCCAAGTAGTCCCTGGGAACAAGGACCATGCGGTGGGAAAACCAGTAGACTTGGAGGTCTGGAACTTTTCTGAGCTTCCGTTTCCTCGTCTGTTATAGAGGTTATTAAAACCTCTCACAGGGAAAGGTAAGAACAGCACGTGGGAAGCATGTAATAAATATTGGCGAATCCAGTTTAGAGAAGGGAGGTGATGTGAAAAGGATGCCTTTTAGAGGAAGGTGTTCCACAGCTGTCTTATCACTCCTGGAACCCAAGCCTGGGAAGGTGGTAGGATATGTGCGGGCTAGACCCTGGGGAGTGAGCCGTTTGCCTGGGGCTTGGGGGTGAGGGTCTGGGAAAGGGAAGGGAAGCAGTTAGGTGTTCCTCCCTATTGCTCCCTGCGGTGTCTAGACCAGAGTGGGAGTGTGGCTTGGGTGGGGCTTGGCCCCCAGTCCCACCTCAGTAGTGACTTGGTGTATGTGCCTCTCTTCCTTCTGCAGCTGTTGCCGCTCACCCCGTGTCTTCTGGCCATTTCCCTCTTTGCTGCCCCTCACCACAGGCTCCCCCTCTCCACCTCCTGGGGGCCATCATGAATGGTGCCCCTTCCCCACAGGATGGGGCCTCCCCCTCTCCTCCCCCCTTGCCACTACCCCCTCCCCCTAGTTGGCGGGAGTTCTGCGAGTCCCATGCCCGGGCTGCTGCCCTGGATTTTGCCCGCCGTTTTCGCCTTTACCTGGCCTCCCACCCCCAGTATGCAGGTCCCGGGGCTGAGGCTGCCTTCTCCCGCCGTTTCGCCGAACTCTTCCTGCAGCATTTTGAAGCTGAGGTGGCCCGGGCCTCTGGCTCCCTCTCACCACCCGGCCTGGCTCCCCTGAGTCCTGGTGTGGACATGCCACATGACTTATCCCTTGAGACCTGCAGAGTAGGTGGGCCCCTGGCTGTGCTGGGCCCTTCTCGATCATCCGAGGACCTGGCTGGCCCCCTTCCTTCCTCAGTCTCCTCCTCTTCTACAACCTCGAAGCCGAAGCTAAAGAAACGCTTCTCCCTCCGTTCAGTGGGTCGCTCCGTCCGCGGTTCAGTCCGTGGCATCCTGCAGTGGCGGGGGACTGTGGACCCTCCCTCCCCAGCGGGGCCCCTAGAGACCTCATCAGGCCCCCCAGTTTTAGGTGGAAACAGCAACTCCAACTCATCTGGCGGGGCTGGGACCGTTGGCAGGGGACTGGTTAGTGATGGAACATCCCCGGGGGACAGGTGGACTCACCGTTTTGAGAGGCTGAGACTCAGTCGGGGTGGAGGGGCCTTGAAAGATGGCGCAGGGATGGTACAGAGGGAAGAGCTGCTGAGTTTCATGGGGGCTGAAGAGGCAGCCCCTGACCCAGCTGGAGTGGGCCGGGGAGGAGGGGCAGCTGGGCCTACCACAGGGGGAGGAGGGCAACCACAGTGGCAGAAGTGTCGCTTACTGCTTCGAAGTGAAGGAGAAGGAGCAGGAGGAAGTCGTCTGGAATTCTTTATACCACCCAAGGTGAGGCCCAGAGGAGAGGGGGGTGACTGGGAGCCAGTGGTTGTACTGCTGAACTGGTAACAGCCCACATCCATAGCTCTGCCTGGTTTTTAAAGCCAGCTCCTGGCTCCAGGAGAGGCTGTGGGCAGGACTGAAAAAGTAGTGTCACTCCCTTTTGTCTGACTCCCTCAGGGTGTAGAAGGAAGGATAACTCTCTGGTGGGAAGGGAAAGATTGTCTGTGCGCATCAACAATCTGGATCTTGTTCTCTTCCAAACTAGGCATCTCGGCCTCGACTCAGCATCCCCTGCTCTACTATCACGGACGTGCGGACAACCACAGCCCTGGAGATGCCCGACCGGGAGAACACATTTGTGATCAAGGTAGGAGCCCTGTGCTCCCCTGTCCCATGGGGAGAAAGCTCTTAGCACGTGTAAGCAAGAGACCCTGGTGGAAGGAGGTGCTGCATTGTATGTGAGATGCCTTGAGTATGTATCTGGGAGGAGGGGCGAGAGGCAGGATGTTTTTGTTCTCCTTGTGGGTGGATTAAGGCCCCAGGACCTGGAAATGGCCTGTGGGCCTCCTCTTGTCCCCATAGGTGGAAGGCTCCTTGGAGTACATCCTGGAGACCACTGATGCTCTGCATGTGAAGGCCTGGGTGTCTGACCTCCAAGAATGCTTGAGCCCAGGGTGAGGAGTCTGACTTCTGTCACTGAGGGGACCAGTGGGTGCGGATGGGGAGCAGCCTGTGCCTCTTCCCCAGTGACTTTCCTCAGAGCACCATTTTCCCTGTCTCTGCAGACCTTGCCCTGCGACCAGTCCCCGCCCCATGACCCTCCCTCTGGCCCCTGGGACCTCGTTTCTGACAAGGGAGAACACAGACAACCCGGAGCTGCCCTGCCTGAATCACTCAGAGAGTCTGCCCAGCCAGGATGTGCTGCTGGGACCCAGCGAAAGCAACGACCGTCTGTCGCAGGGTAAGGGGGCTGTCTTAGAGAGCTACAAGCCTCAGAACCTGCCATTCAGGATCCCCTGCGTCCGGCCCCAGGCCTTCTCTCTAGACTATTCCTGCTTCTCAGCTACCCACACCACCCTCCCAATGTTGGTCTTTTGTTCCTGAACATGCCAAGTCACCGTTTATCACGTAGGACCATCAGCGTCACCACCCCCCACAAGCCCCATGCAAATTCCTGTTCAGCCATCTGTGCCAGCCTCGTCACCTATACCATAAGCCTTGTGCATACCACCACTCTAGCTGGAGAGAACAGTTCTCTTCTCCAACCTTCCAGAACACCTTGTACACATCTTTGTTTTGCTCTTACTCTGTGTCTCTACATGTGTTGATGGTACCAAATTTTCGTTTGACCTCTGTACTTCTTGGCCTGACTAAACACGCATATACATGAACATGCTAAGACGTCTGTCTCCCCGACCCCAGCTTACCTTTCTAGCCTCCACTACACCCTTTCCTCCCAACCCTCTATTCTGAGTTTCAGTTTCACAGTGCTTAGCACACAGGCTGTATTCAGGGAGTAAAACAGTTACAGAATGGACCTTCCAGATCATCAGTTCCAATCCCCTTAGTTTTTGGACAGCAAATGCCAAGGAGGGAAAATGTCTTTTCTGATGTCCCTTGAAAGTCACTGACAAAGACAGGCTGTGCCAGCTTGATGCTGAGCCGCTGCTTTCTACTCTGCACATACGCCTGTCTTCTGAGCAGTGACTGTGTACCCATTCCTGTGGGCTCAGGCCTGCCACTCAGCAGACATCCAGCAATGCCCTGGTACCTGCCTGGCTCTGTGGTGGGCTCTGGGGCAAGATAGGGGAATCCAGACATGCCTGAGAGGAGCCCCTGCCTTCCACGGGCTCACAGCCTGGCTGAGTTGACAAGATATCGCTCTAAAAAGCAGGACTTTAAAATAGAGAGCTTCTGCTTAGTGTCCTCTGAGCAGTACGAAGCACTTTGGGAGCTCAGGAGGAAGAGAATCGGGGAAGGTGGAATAGACAGGGAACACTTCACAGAGGAGGTGAGAGAAAGCAAGGCTTGGAGGGGTCACGTGGTGAGAGCAGAGCCCTGAGGTGCAGAGAGCCCAGAGATTTGGAAAAGCAGATGGGATAATTGGGCTAATGTGGAGCATACATGGAGACAATTTAATGTGAAGATCAAGTTGGTTAGGTTGAGGGAATTGCGAGGAGGATCTTTGATGCCTCTGAGGGGTGGAGGCTTTGTTCTGTTGGTCAAAGTACCTCTTTTTAGTGTGAAAATATTTGAGGGATTTAATATTTATTTATTTACTTATTTATTTTGATAGAGAGAGGGAGAGAGAGAGAGAGATACAGAGACAGAGAGAGAACTGAACTAGGGGAGCTCCCAGTTCAGCATATGGTTCCGCACGGGCCGGGGCTGGGATTCGATCCTCGGTCCCTGGCGCTGCAAAGTGAGCGCTCAACCCACTGAGCCATCCCTGCTTCCCCTATTTGAGGGATTTAACCCTCACTTCTGCAACCAATAGCTATAATTTCAGCTGTTGATTCAAAAAAGGTAGAGGTACTTTTGGATCCTAGGACCTCCCTGCAGTAACTGTAGTCCCAGGCATTGTATGAAACATAACATAGGAACCACTGGTAAAAAGAAAATGTGGGGTCCTGCCTGGAGGAGGGTCCAGCATACAATCAGAGGAGCCTTCCTGGCCACACAGGGCAACTGGCAGGTGAGGAGGGGGCCCAGGCCGATTTGCCTGCCAAAGAGCAGCTTCTCCAGTTCTCATCTTGGCCCTCCATTTTTTTCCCAGGGGCATATGGGGGCCTCTCAGACCGCCCCTCAGCATCCATCTCCCCCAGTTCCACCTCCATTGCTGCCTCTCATTTTGACTCAATGGAACTGCTGCCCCCGGAGTTGCCCCCCCGCATCCCCATTGAAGAAGGACCCCCAGCAGGGACAGTTCATCCCCCCTCGGGCCCCTATCCTCCCCTGGACACTCCGGAAACAGCCACAGGTACCAGAGTTGTGTGTTTCTGCCTCCAGGCTCGGTTGCCCATCTACTCTTGTCTTGGGATCCTGAGGGATGTGCCCCAGGGGAGGAGGTGGGGGTGACAGGAAGGGAAAGCAAGGCTTTTCTTTTCCCAGGATGGGGCAGCCTCCCTGACACCCCGGTTTCCTTCCCTCTCTCCTTCCTGAAGGGTCATTCCTGTTCCAGGGGGAGTCAGAGGGAGGTGAGGGGGACCAGC
Organism: Craseonycteris thonglongyai; assembly: GCA_004027555.1. Classification (NCBI taxonomy): domain Eukaryota; kingdom Metazoa; phylum Chordata; class Mammalia; order Chiroptera; family Craseonycteridae; genus Craseonycteris; species Craseonycteris thonglongyai. Next base: position 54,408 of record PVKE010003851.1, read on the forward strand.
CCCTCTCAGGCTATCCTTGGTTCCACGGCATGCTCTCTCGGCTCAAGGCTGCCCAGTTAGTACTGGCTGGAGGCGCCGACTCCCATGGTGTTTTCTTGGTACGTCAGAGCGAGACAAGGCGGGGCGAATATGTCCTCACTTTCAACTTCCAGGGCAAGGCCAAGGTGAGTGACGGAGGCCCACGCTCTGCTCTGCAAAGAGAGCTTATGGGTGGATTCGGGGCACGTTGCTGTCCAGGGGAGGTGGGTTCTGTAACTGGCAGGGGCTTGGGCGTCCGCTTCACCTCGCTCCTCCTGCCCTCAGCACCTGCGTTTGTCGCTGAATGAGGAGGGTCAGTGCCGGGTCCAGCACTTGTGGTTCCAGTCCATTTTCGATATGCTCAAGCATTTCCGCGTGCACCCTATCCCTCTGGAGTCCGGAGGCCCCAGTGACGTTGTCCTTGGCAGCTACGTTGTGTCCTCCCAGCGACAGCAGGGTGAGCAGAGCAGGTCGGCAGGGGAGGAGGTGCTCGTGCACCCAAGAAATGAGGAGGTGTGTGTGACACAGAAAGGGGGTTGTGGGGGGGCGAGAAGGAGAGGCTTTGTTAGGGGGAGAAAGTGCCTGCCTGTGTGCTGGGGTTTCAGAGGGCAAGAAGCGTGCTGAGAGGAGGTAGGAAGGCAGAGGCTCCTGGCTGGAGCTGGGAAAAGTTGAGCGTGGAGTGCTGCATTCCCATTCCATCAGCCTCCTGTGTTCCATCATTTGCCTGTCTCCTAGAACCATCCTCCCCAGCCGTTGCCCTTCCTCATCACCTTGCCTTGGGCCTGCCCTTCTTGGGAATGCTCGATCAGATCCCCCTCCTCCTTCCCTTGATGTTTGATGTCCCTGTCTGATCTCTCCCTTTTCCCCACCCCAACATCCCATCTGTCCCCACGTTGCCCCTCCCCCCAGGCCGAGAGCAGGCCGGGAGCCATGCAGGGGTGTGCGAGGGAGATCGATGCTACCCCGATGCCTCCTCCACCCTCATGCCCTTCGGAGCGAGTGACTGTGTGTAAGTGTGGCCCTCCTCTCACCACCACCCATGAACCATCTTCCATGGGGGGGGGGGGTGCTCAGGAGACCGGATGTGGGGGAGATAGCACATGGCTTGGGGGGGATGAGTGAAGGGGAGGCTGCTGCAAGAGCTTGCCTCCCTCCACAATCAGTCTATCTTCTTACATTCCTATCCAGAACCGAACACCTCCCATGACCCACCCCAGCTCCCTGAACCCCCTTCATGGACAGATCCCCCACATCCTGGGGCAGAAGAGGTGTCGGGGGCGCCAGAAGTGGCGGCAGCAGCAGCCGCAGCCACCGAAGAGAGGCAAGAGAAAGAGGAAGCGGGCAGTGCAGGGGTCCAGGAAGAGCTGGTCCCCGTGGTTGAGCTGGAAGAGCCCACAGCACCCCGTGCGGAGGTCCAGGGAGGTGCTGGATCTGGTGGGGTCCCCAGAGTGACCCCGATGGTGCAGCTCCAGCAGTTACCACTAAGGGGCGATGGAGAAGAAGGGGGCCATCCCAGAGCCATTCATAACCAGTACTCCTTTGTGTGAGACCCCCTACCCAGCCCCTCTCCACTCTTCTGGCTCCTGGGCTGGACAGGGCCTCAGAGGAGCACCTGGAACCCCCTTCCCACACACTTCCTGACCCTTGATGGCCAAGGGTACATATGTTAGTACAAGAGGTTCAAGAGTCCTGTTAAACTCCCCAGTTCATACACTACAGGTACCCCATCTCCTGGGCAGGAAATCTGGGCTCCATTACCTCCGGAGGGGCTCTTATAGTCAGCCCCACCCCTGGGGGCCATTTTCCCATTAACCACCCCCCAGCCCATGGAAGGGCACAGGGGAAGGGCTGTCAGTTAATATTAAGATGGTTGTTGTTGTTGTTTTAAACAAAATGGAGAAGCATACATAAATAAAAGGGTTTATCTCCATTCCAGTGTGGTGGCTCTGGCCTGTGTTTGCAGTGGGGGCTGGGACACATGGAGGAAGGCAGCCCACTCAGGGTTGGGACTGCAGAGCTGAGCAGCCAGAGGCTGGGGCCAGAGGGCGGGGTCAGGTCGAGCGCCTGTGTCCCCAGTCCTGTGCTTCAGCCCATCGTCCCTGTGTGTCCTGTTTGTTGAGCGGAAAGTGCAGAACCGAACGTCTCCAGCCAAGGTTCCCTTAATGGGACACGACAGTGAGCAACAGGACTGATGATCTCCAAGGAGTCCTCTGGTCTGAACTCTTCAGTGAAGGCCTCTTACCCGAAGGAGAAAGCAGGCAGATTACTGGCGGGGGACTGGAAACATGGGGGCTGTGTTGGGAGAGACTTCATGTGGCAGCCAGAGTCTGGCTGCAGAGGGGCGCTCCCCACCTCACTTCTCAGCACCAAGCTGGGGAGCTGCAGGATAGAGAGCAGAGCACTGGTGTCCACTCCCAGCTTTGCCTCGTTTCTCTGTGTGGCCTGGGCAAGGTGTTAGCCACTCCAGGCCTCAGCATCTTCATCTTTTCTTTTTTTTTTTCAAGATTTATTTTGTTTTTGACAGAAACGGGAAGAGAGAGACAGACAGAAGGGGAGGGCCCAGAGCAGTCTCTATAGTTGTATATCATCCATTTTTCGATATGGTTTCATTCCACACAGGTGGGTGGGGGCTGCACAGGGAGGGAACTGGGCTGGGGGCCTCCTGCATGGGAAGCACACCCCAGGTCAGCATATGGGTCCACACAACCTGGGGTCAGGATTTGATCCTCGGTCCCCAGGGCTGCAAAGTGAGCGCTTAACTGGATGAGCCATCCTGGCTTCCACTTCATCTTTAGAATGGGAAGTTTCATCCAGGTTAGAGCTGCTGATATAATCTGCTTGGCCTGGATAATGTTTGATGGGAATGTCACATAAAAGTTCAGATGACTGGCTTCTCTGGAAAATCAAGAGGCAGCCTCATGCTGTGTACCTTCCACATCTGTCCTTATCAGACCGCTTCACTCACAGGATGTGCCTGGCCTTGTGGGTATTTGAGTTTGCAACATCTCCCCTTCCACCCAGGGTCCCCCTGCCCCTCCATTTAACCCACACTCTGCCCTCCTCCAGGGGAGGGCGCTGTGGGCCTCCCAGCTCTGCAGGCAGTAGAGTGCCAGGGAGGAGAGGCCAGGTTCTGCAGACTCCCCCCTATCCCCTCCCCACCTCTGCCTCTTACCATTCTGCCTCTCACTTTCCGTCCCAGGCAGCGTGGAGCCTCCCACCCTGGCCCCTCAGCCTCGGCCCCCACCTCCAGGCCCTAGCCATGCTGATGACCTTGCTATTCTGGGCCTCGTGTCCTGCTGGGAGATGGACAGCGGACAGCTGGCTCTCAGGCGCCCAGGCTGGGGGCTCGCCTGGGGAAGCCTGCTGGCACTCCTGTTTTTGTCTAATCCCTGGGACTCCCCCAGACCGTGGCCTCAGGAGACTTGGGACAGAATTGGCTTTGCAAAGGTGGGGATGGTTTGGGTAGCTGGGTGCATAGTCAAAATGAAATGGCGAGTGAAGGCTATGGCGCCCCTGCGTAAGCAGGACCTGATCCGCTCCTAAGCAGCAGCAGCTGGTGCTGCGTGGCTCCCCTTCCCCTAACCCTGCCAGCCCTCTGGGACTTGCCTTCCGAAGATGGATGGGGGAGAGGCACACGGACTCCCCGCTACTGCACACACTCCAGGATCAACATGTCTGGGCTGGAGGAGCCCAAGACTGTTTCCCTCCAGGCCTTTTGGGTGGTCCCACCACATTTCAGAATGGTCAGGGAGGGGAGGGACTGGCTAGGCTCTGTCTCCATGTCCTTCAGAATTAGCCTCTCACACCCAGCTTCAGCCTCCCGGCAAAAGAGCAAGTACCCCTGATGGCGGGAACCTAAGAGCGCGTGTGCCTCCTTGCCTAACTGTCCTCTATCCCGGTTCACTAATGGGGATGGTTGTGCAGCTGGCTGTCCCTCTGGGAAGCTGAGGGAGGTAGACTTGACTAACCTTAAAGGGCCCTGTTGGCAGCAGCATGCTGTAAAGGCTGCCTCCTTTCCTCGGCCTCATGCTCTGCCTTGAAGCTGTGACCCGTCCACTCTTCTCCCCCTTCTCCATGTTTGGGCATTCCTGCTCCTTTAAGACAGTGACCCTGTCACTCCTCCAGGTGGTGTGGAGAAGCCAGGAAAGGCTTGGCAGATGCTGGGCCTGACTGGCCTGCGAAGGTGGGTGGGTGCTGGGCCAGGTGGAGGTGCTGTGGGTGCACACTCCTACCCCATTGTCCCAGCCCCCCTCCCCCAGGTCACAGCAGGATTCTGCTTCAGGGGAGGGGTTTGCTGGAACCATGAAGGGGGAGGGAAGGAGGCCCATGCTTGTCCTCAACTCACCCAGAGGCTGCCCTCCCCTAAATCCAGGAGAAAGGGATGAGTGGAGGGGAGCGCTAAATCCTCAAGCGCCATTCACCCCTGCTGGCCTCTCCACGCCCCCAAAGTGGGGCTTCCCTTTCCTTTGCCCCACTGTCTCCTGTGCCATTGTCGCCGTAAGGACTTGAGCACCAGAGAGGGAAGCAGCCCTGAGGACCCATTCAGTGGTCTATAGTCCTCACCAGTTCAGGAAACTGAGGAAGGGCTGGAGGTCAAGGTCATGGGGCCTCCCCCTCACTGGCCTTTCACCATTGCTCTCCTTGAACCTCCGTCCTTTCTCTCCCCCCCCCGCATGCTGCCCTCCTGCTCATCCAGCAGCTGCCCTGGTAATAACTGAAAGATGCCTCCATCCCAGAGCAGGGGTGGGGGCGGGGGGCACGGAGCAGCTGCTGCTCAGAGGAAGCTGACACCAAGGCCAGCCCAGTGACAACTTGTGGCTTTGCACCCAGCCCTGGGCCCCCACCCACCTGGCTGCCACATGCCAGCTCCGTGCTGTCCCTCTTCCCCACTGCTCCTCAGACTTCCCTCTGTCCCTGGCAGTTTCCCGCTGCTTCTCCAGCCCGGTTCCGTCGTTTCCCCTAGGCCTGTGCCCATCGATCTGCGCCCTCCTTGTGCCTCCACATTATCCAGCCTCCCCAGCCCCGTTCCCTTGATGCCCCTTCCCTCACGCCTCTTCTGACCATGAGCCCAGGGCCTGAGCACACAGCTCACATCCTCACTCCCCCTGAGGGCAAATACCTCAGGGTCACAGGCCGGCTGCGGTCTGCCAGGTAGACCCCTTTGGTTAAAGAGAGAACAGTGTGGGATGGAGGTGACCCTTATTCCATGACTTGGGGTGACTCCCACCCCCACCCTGAAACATTTATCCCTCCCCTTCTGCCATCAGCACATTCTGTAGCCTCTTGGGTTACCTTGCTGTCTGGGTATCCCATTTTCTTGGAGGGGGGATTCACTGTCAGGGATGGGGCGGGGGCTGAAGGCTGTGTTCCCAGAGATGGAGTTAGAATGATGGTGTGGGGGTAGTTTAGGGGAGAGACAGGCAGTCCTGGCTTTGCTCATCGGGGCTGGACACTAAATCCCTTGTTGATGGCTGCAGCAACCCCTCCCTAGGGTAGGGTTACCATCTTCTACCCTGTACCCTTGACCCTCTGCCTTCCCTGCTTCCCCTTGTCACTCTACAGCCACTTCCTCTGGCCCAGAAAGGATGTTCTCCCCCTCTTCAATCCTCTGAAGGTTGCAGTATCTCTGCTGCCCTTTTAACAGCTAGGAGAAGGGGGCTGGCAATAGAGGCAGGTTCAGAGGGGAGATGCGAAGTGGGGGAAGGCGTGCGAGGCAAGAGCCTGAGAGAAGTGGGCTTAAGGGCAGAGCTGGGGGTGACAGCTTTGGCATGGGAAATTCAGTGCAACTGAGGAAGCTGAGGCAATCGGGGGAGGGAGGTCAGGAGCACAAGAAAGAAAGTGAAGCCTCTCTCTGCCCCCCTTCCCTGGGGCTGGGGCCACCTTAGCTTCCCTCATGAGTGACATCTCAGGCTGCAGCCCCACTGTTCTCCCTCTGTCAGCAGAAATATCTCTCTCTTCTGACCCCTCCTGCTGGAGTCACAGCCAGCCAATCCCTGATCTGGGGGAGGGGGGAGCCTGCCCCCCCCACTCCCTCATAAGGACCAGCTGGGGGCTGGGGGGGTGGCCGGCTGCTGCAAGTGGGACAGGGGTCAGAGCTTTGTGGAGGGAAGAGACACCTGGGGGGGCAGGAGAGAAAAAGGAAGAAGCCCAGACAAACAGGCAGGTGGACACACTGAGGCAGGCCCCCCACCCGCCAGAGAGCCCCCAGAAGGAACACACGGCCCCCTGGCCCCCAGGAAGGGAGCACAATGGAGGCTGCACACTCCAAGACCACAGAAGAATGTTTGGCCTATTTTGGGGTGAGCGAGACTACAGGCCTCAACCCAGACCAAGTGAAGCGGCATCTGGAGAAATACGGCCCCAATGGTAAGTGTCCCCTGGAGGACAGGTTGGTAATGCCCTCCTGCACACCTGCAGCATGTACACGCACATGCACATGCACGGGAGCCTCTCCTTCCACGGTATCTTAGGGAAGAGCTGGACCCTAGTCCCAAAACAGTAGGGGGTATGAGACTGAGAAAATGGGGTCCCTGAGACTCCAACTTTGGGAGGTTTTATGGGATGACCTTGGAGAACCTCAGATGCCCTTCTGATGGCCTGATTCTCTTACCTTAGCCACAAAGTCCTGGGAGAGGGGGGCATTAGACTAAACCTCAAATGAATCTGTTCTTTTCTTCTTTTTCCCTGGGTAGAGCTCCCTGCTGAGGAAGGTAAGTTACTGGAACCTCTGACCTCATCAGTGACCCCCACTCCCCTCTGTGCCCCACTCCCTCCTCCCAGCCTTCTCCTTACTGACTCTGGGGACACAGAGCCCTCCTCACAGGCTAGGGTCTGGCTGGGGGCAGAAGTTTCCGGGCACTTTCTCCTTGAAGCGTCCAGCCCTTGAACAACTGGCCCACCCCAGGGAGGAGCCTGCCTTTGGAGTTCTGGCAAGCTCCCTCAGCACTTCTCTCAGAACCAAGTGGCCTGCTCATCACCCCAGAACCTTGCTGCTCCAGGTGGGGAGTTGGGGCACGCAGAGTCCCACCCAGACCTTAACCCTGGGGGCCCCCTCCTCTTGCCCCTTCCCCCAGGCAAGTCCCTATGGGAATTGGTGGTAGAGCAGTTTGAAGACCTGCTGGTGCGGATCCTGCTCCTGGCCGCCTGCATTTCCTTCGTAAGTGTAGCAGAGCGCCGGGGGCTGGCAGGGGGGTGTAGGGATCGGAGACTGTGCTGTGGGGGGTTCCAAATCACAGGTTCCCCTGGTCCAAGCCCTCAGCATCCTCTCTACAGACCAGAATGGGGGTGGGGGGGTGGATGGCTGCTTTGCGTCCTTCTGTCCTCCCCTCTCCACCCCGCAGGCAGGTTTTATTTTAAGCTTTAAGGGTGTTCTCAGCCAAAACAGTGAAGCTAAGCCACCGCCCCCAGAAGCTTCCAGGGCTTTGAAGGCTCGGGTTACCCACTGAGCGAAGGGCTCCCCAGCTCACACGGCTGCCACTTGGGGGCACTACTCCTCCCTGCGCGCCCCCGGGCGCAGGCGCCGCTACACCAATCCCCGCCCCTCGCCCCGCCCCCGGCGCCCTGCCCCGCCCCCCGCCCCGCCCTCCTAGAGGCGGGAAAGAGCTGCTGGTGCGAGGAAGGCGCCAAATGCTCCCAAAGGCCCAGACCCCTCCCCTGTCTCTGGCTTCTCTGCCCCTCAACAGGGCTGGAAATCCTGGGGTTCCCCTTCCTCACCAGACCGGCCTGGCCTTCCCCTCCGCCGCCCTCCCAGGCCCCTGCAGCCCCAGGGCTCCCCCCACCCACTCCCCTCGGTCCTACCACCTCTCCTTCCCTGGAGCTCCCGTCATCCTGCACTGGGGCGTTTCTTCCTTAGCGTCTTAGTCCGGCGGGAAAACAGCAGAGGCGGAAAGGCCTTCCTGTCCCCTGGTCTCCTTCGTGGAGCGCGAGCTGGCAGGGTCTCCCTTCTCCCTGCTCGGATTCGCTCCTTGACATTTGCCTGTGGCTGTTGCCTTTGCCTGGCAGAGGCAACAGCTGGGGTGGGGTGTGTCCAGGAGGCCCCGTAACACTATCCCCTCCTCCCCCTGCTCCCTCATGAAACTGGAGCTTCCCCGCCTCGCACTGTGGGGGGAGGGCTGCGGGGGGACCGGGGGCCTGCGAGGACCACAGGGTTTTTCCGATGGGGTTGTGGCTCCCATGGGAGGGATGTGGCTGTGGGGGGCGTTGGCCTGGGGGCCCCTGGAGCTTCGTTTACGGGACAACAACTCTGTCAGGGAAACCTGACAGCGTTCCCAGTTCATGCCGGAGCTGGGCCTGCCCGCTCCTGCTGCATGTCAGCCGTGGCATGGCTGGGGTGAGCGTGCGCCTTGCAGCGCTGGCCCCTCACACCGCCGTGCGGCTGCAGTTCCCGGAGGCCCTGCCCCTTTGGCTTCTGCGCATGTTCTCCCCTCTGCGGGCTTTCTTGACTTGTTCGAGGGGCCCTGTTACCTGTGACTCTTCCTTCTCCTGCTTCCCAGGTGCTGGCCTGGTTCGAGGAAGGCGAGGAGACTGTCACTGCCTTTGTTGAACCCTTTGTCATCCTCTTGATCCTCGTTGCCAATGCCATTGTGGGGGTTTGGCAGGTGAGCTGTGGCGCTGCCTTACTCCACATCCTGACACTGAACGTGAGGCCCACCCATCACTTTCCCTGGCCTTGCCTTGTTCTCTGGTCCTATTGCTCAGTTTGGAGATGGGGTGGAGTGTCTGTCCCCACTGTCACTTGCTGACTGTACAACCCTGGCCAACGTCCTTCGTCTCTCTGAGCCTCAGTTTCCTCGTCCATAAAATGGGGCTAACAATCCTGTCCCTTAGAGTTGTAGTGAAACATAAAAAGATGATGAGTGTAAAAGTGCCTGGCCTTGTGCCTGGCATATAGCAAGAGTTCAATAAATCCTAGTTTGAGTTTCTTCTTTCTCTCACCTTACTACCCTCTCCTTTTCCTGTCCCGTTTTCTGATTTCCTTTGATTCTCTGTTCCTCTCTCACCCAAAGCCCCTTAGCTGTTTTTAGCCATAAGTGATGATTTCTCAACACACACATAGGCTCCCATGTGGGGCTTGTCTACTCCCCGGTGCCAGGAGCGGGACTGCATAACCTCCCCCTTCCTCTGTGACGTCCCTATGGCCCCCAGGACTCTGGCCCCTGCTCTGTCATCTCTACACTCCTCCCCAATCCTCCCGTGCTAGATCCCCTCCCCTTCCGCAGCACCCCCCCCCAATAACCTCCACCCTGTCCCGCCAGGAGCGTAATGCAGAGAATGCCATCGAAGCTCTGAAGGAGTATGAACCCGAGATGGGCAAAGTCTACCGCGCTGACCGAAAGTCAGTGCAAAGGATCAAGGCTCGGGACATTGTCCCTGGAGACATTGTGGAGGTGGCTGGTAAGTGATGGCAATGAATGGTCCAGGATGGGAGGCCTGGGGTTTGAGGCCAAGATGTGTACTTGCGGGTGGGGGCTGGGGGCCCTGACTGGTGTCCAGGAGGTAGCCAGATGGTGCCGTCTATGCTCCTAACGTCCCAGACTCCTCAGGTCACCCCAGGGCACTGTGGCCACAGCACCCCCTCCCTGCCAGTCTCAGCAGGAACAGCCAGTCCTGTCCCTGAAGCTGCAAGCAGACCCCCTGCTCCCCCTCCTCTCACCCAGCACTTGAAAGCAACAGGTGGAGCCCAGTCCTTGCCAATGGTTCCGTCTCTACCCCCCTCCTGAGGCCTGGCTTCCCTCTCCTTCCACCCACCCCTAAGCTTGGTCAGCCTTAAATCTTGACCTTTCAGTGCCCTTGAGGCCTCTCAAAGGGGAAGGAGCTGGAGTAGAAGGGGGGAGGGGGGCCGAAGGCTCAAGCCCCCGACCATGTAAGGGAAACTCAGGCCCCAGCGGAGAGCACGGGACCTAGGAAGAGGAGAGCTCAAGGAGGGGCCCCGCCTCTCCAGAGAGGGACACTTAATGCCTGACCAGGGAGGGGTGGGGGCTGGGTGGCTAAGATTACTGGGATTCTGTCCCCTTCAGCGCTTCTTCTGTTTGCCCTGTGCAGACCTCCTCGCATGTCTGGGCCCCTGGCATAGGGCAGTGTAGCTTTCTTGGCCGGTTTCCCTCTACTAGACGCCTCCATCACCACCATGGGAAACTTGGGGAGAAGGAGGGAGGGCAGGCTGAAGACCCCAGCACCCCAGCACAGGGCTGTCCTGCTGTGGTGACAGTTTGGAGTCAATGCCATGAATGTCTATAAATATCACTTTGGCTTGGATGACAGGGTGTCCCGCTCAACTCCATGGCCAACCTCCTCCCTCCTCCATCAGCTTCCCCTGGCACAGGAGGAGGAACCTGAGAAACGGGGCAAGGAAAGCAGATGAACTCTGTCCCCAGGACCAGCCTTGGGACCAGGCAGGATCAGGCAGAAGTCTTGGGAGGCATTTAGCCTCCTCAAGGGTCTCAAGTCTGGTGGGGCACCCACCTTGCAGCCTCTGCCCCGGGGTGGCTTCCTGTACTGACCCATTCATTCTGGACCTCTCCCGTGGCCCTCCTCCACTCCTCAGCTCTCTGCTGGGTGTCCCTTGCCTGCCCCCCCCCCCATTCCTTGTTCCTCACAGGCCTCCCCTTCTCTCCAGCCGGGCTCCCCAGCTCACTAACCCAGCTTCCTGCTCTCCTGCAGCTGCTCAGCCCGGGTGGCAGATGTCAGATGAATGTCCTGTGCACCTGCAGACCTGCACCCTCTGCCTCAGCTCTCCTCCCTCTCCCCCTGCGTCCTCTTCTCCCCTCCCCTACACTCACTCTCTCCTGCTTCTTGCTCTACCTTTTGTCTTGGTCAACATTGATTTTCTCCTGTTTCTTCCTGCCTTCCTGGCTGTTTCACTTCATTCTCTTTCCCCAATACACACCTCTCCCAACTTACTGTTTTCTTTCGTTCTTCTCTTGCCTCTCCCTCTTTACTGTTCTCACTCCTTTCTCTGTCTGTTTTACTGTCTCCTATTCTTGGTTTTAGTTTCTCGTTATACAACTGGATTGTTCCTAATTTCCCCTTCAGTCATTCAACACACACTTACTGAGCACATACTATGGGCCAGGCCCTCCCCTCACAGTCCCTCCCCTCACAGGGCTCACAGCCCAGGGGGCTGAAAAGCTCTCAGTGAGGGGGACGGCTGGATTGAATGATACGAGGGAGATGCTTGCTGGGCTATCCCAGGGGTGGGCACCCAGCCTGGTGACCTCCCGAGACCTGGAGGATGAGGCGAAGTAGTTGGGCAAAGACTCAGTTTTTCTCAAGAAGAAAAATCCTTTCTCAGCTGACTTCATTCTTCTGTCCTCTCTCTACAGTGGGTGACAAAGTCCCTGCAGATATCCGCCTTCTGTCCATCAAATCCACCACCCTCCGGGTTGACCAGTCCATCCTGACAGGTCTGCTGGCCTGGTTGGGAGGATGCGTCGAGGGGCGTGGGGATGAGGGTTTGATGCGTAACAGCTGGGTGGCTAGACAGGCGTGGAATGCCAGGTGGATGGAGAATGCCCAGTGATGTCAGTGCTGCTCAGCTTTGCTCACTGTTGCAAGACTGAAACACAAGGGCTCATGGGAGAGGGTGGGACATTTGTGCCATTCTCTGATAGCCGTCGACCCATCCCTTCCACACAAACAGGGACACACTCACCCCGATAACGATCCTGTCTCCTCCAAGGCCCACAAGTGAGGAACCATAGCTTCTAGGACAAGACGGAGGCTTCAGAAGCATTTACAACACAGCTGCTTCTGGGTCTCCACTGGGGGAGAGAGGGTGAAGCGGCAGGGAGCATTCCCCATAGTCCAAGGCATGTATTATCGTCCCCATTTCACGGGGGTTAAGGGGTCCGAAGCCATGCAGCCTGGAAATGGTCAAGCCGGGGCTCAGGTCAAGGTCTTTGGACTCTAAGCACGATGTATTTCCCATTTGCCTTCAGTGGCTTCTTCCAGAGCCCAGACTTCCTGCAGGATTGCTGCTCGGTTCTTCCCGGGCCCTGTCCTGCCGTGCAGGGAGTGAGGGGCGGGCGGCCGGGGAGGGCACGAAGCCATCTGAAACCCCTTGTCTCCTCCTCCGCAGGGGAGTCTGTATCTGTCATCAAGCACACAGACCCGGTTCCTGATCCCCGAGCGGTCAACCAGGATAAGAAGAACATGCTTTTCTCGGTGAGCCACTCAGGGCCGGCTGTTGAGCGCTCACGCCATAGGCCCTGGTCTGGGAGAGGCACAGCAGCGTGAGAAGCCATGAGGCCCACCGGTGGGCAGATGTGGCATGAGGGTCTCCTCTTGCCTGATTCTTCGCCTCTTCGTCACCTTCCCAGGGCACCAACATTGCGGCCGGCAAGGCCTTAGGCATCGTGGCCACCACTGGTGTGAGCACTGAGATCGGGAAGATTCGCGACCAGATGGCCGCCACCGAGCAGGACAAGACCCCTCTGCAGCAGAAGCTGGACGAGTTCGGGGAGCAGCTGTCCAAGGTCATCTCCCTCATCTGCGTGGCCGTCTGGCTTATCAACATCGGCCACTTCAACGATCCAGTCCACGGGGGCTCCTGGTTCCGCGGTGCCATCTACTACTTTAAAATTGCAGTGGCCCTGGCCGTGGCTGCAATCCCAGAAGGTATGGCAGCCTCTTCTTCTCCCCCACTTGCTAATCTCATCTGTAAAGACCCTTTTTCCAAATACGGTAACGTTGCCAGGTTCCAAGGACTGGGACAAGATGTCTTGGGGGCCATGCCTCCCCTCCCCTATTACTGTTCCCTCACCCCTTTTGCTCCCCCCATAGGCCTTCCTGCGGTCATCACCACCTGCCTGGCTTTGGGCACCCGCCGGATGGCAAAGAAGAACGCCATCGTGAGGAGCTTGCCCTCTGTCGAGACTCTGGGCTGCACCTCTGTCATCTGCTCTGACAAGACAGGCACCCTCACCACCAACCAGATGTCTGTCTGCAAGGTCAGAGGGGCACGGGCACCTCAGCCTGCCCGGGGTGAAATGAGCCCTCCAAAGATGGGGCTACCCCTCCGTTACTGACCACTTCTCATTTTGGCCTGGGGAAGAAAGGCTTGGAGGGCAGATAGCGTGCCATCCTGCCAACTGTGAGAGGGATCAGAGGGGCCCCTTTGCCCCGACCAGGTGGCTCCCTGCAGCCGCCATCCATCTGCCAGACGCAGGCCTGTGTTAGCTCTAATCCTCGGTAACAGCCCGTCAGCGCACGGTCTCCTTTACCCCAGTTTTCCAGAGGAGGACACTGAGGTTCCGTGGAATCAATAAGAGGCAGAATTGAGTTTCAAACCCAAGTCTGTCTGGCCCCAGAGTCCCTGACTGCGACCGGACTGTCCCCCAGACCGGCCGTCCACAGCAGCGCCCGGGGAGCCGGCTGCCCTGGTCGCCACCGGCATTTCTTCAGCTAGGGCTCATCTTTCCTGTGCCTCAGACTCTGGCAGCCTGGACCTCTTCCCAGTCTAATATTCTAAACGTACAAATAACATGCATCCAATTCTGTTTTAAAATATATATCAGATTGCAGGGGAAACCACTGATGGACATACAGTTATTTGGTTAACATTTGGTACCACATAGGCTTTTTTTATGGCTGTATTAATTAGCAAGCCAAGCAGCGGGTCTGAGAAGCACTGTAATGCTGCAGTGATGAGCATAAGGATATTTGGAGAGCTCTGCAGCCATGTGATGTGATAGGAAGATGTCTGTGATTATACTGGGGGCAAATCACAGGTTTTGCTAATATTAACGTAGTGCATTGCCTACATTCATAATTGGAAGGAAATGCTAAGTGCCAGAGAGAAAATAAAAGGTGTCTTTTTTTTTTTTTTTGCCATCAAAGCTCACGGACCCCTTGCCAGGGGCAGAGGCAGGGGTGGGGTCATCGATGGACCTCAGGCAAAGAGCCCCTGCCCTAAACAGAGTTCTTGGAATAGCATGTCCAGGAACTAGACAGAAATGTTTGTTCTGGGAGTCGAGGGCTGTGTGCTCAGATTAAAGCAGAAAAGGCTGTGCACTTGGCCCCTTAGGGAGACCCACGTGTCTTTTGAAAGCCTTGGAGAAGTCTGGCTGTAAAGAGGGGATTCTACGTTATTTAACCCAGAGTTCCTCAAACGTACTTGACCGCAGAACCCTTTTGTCTTGTAGTGTGTCTTACGCCCCATCCCTCCCATGGGGGCTGCTCCCCTCGGCACTGAGTACTCCACATCCCCTCCTCTGCTTGTGCAGCTGGGCTCCTGTCATGTTTCACAAACGCGAAGTCACTGCCCACATTTAAAAGTCAATGGGGGGAAAGCTGGGATGGCTCAGCGGGTTAAGCGCTCGCTTTGAAGCCCCGGGGACCGAGGATCGAGTCCCGGCCCCGGCCCATGCGGACCCACATGCCCTGCGCAACCCTGTGCCCACCTGTGGAGTGAAACTATATGGAACACTAATGTCAACTATGGAGACTGCTCTGGGCCCTCCCCCTTCTCTCTGTCTCTCTGTCTCTGTTTCTCTCTGTCAAAAATCAATAAAATAAATCT